>WTSP01022779.1:0-57705 GCA_025331215.1 Actenoides lindsayi
CCTCTCCTCTCCTCTCCTCTCCTCTCCTCTCCTCTCCTCTCCTCTCCTCTCCTCTCCTCTCCTCTCCTCTCCTTTTTTTTTTTTTTTTTCCATTTTGTTTGATCAAGTTATTCTTCATAGCTTTCAGGAGAGCAAAACTTCTGCAGACCCAAACTTCCCTTTTTGATCTTTCCACTCTGTCCCAAACATCTGCCATTTCCTGCATATCCTCTCAAGACGCAGCCTTGCCAGCTCTCCATTGGCTCACTGATGTGCATTCCAGGCTGACTGGTGAGGATGCCCCTGGGCCAAGTGGGCTGCAGGCTGAGCAGGAAGAGCCTCAGCAGAGACGGGGGTCAGGAGACCTCACACCTATCCCGTCTTCACTGTGCAGGAACAACATTCAATTTGCTGTGTTGCTTTTTACTTGGAAGTGGAAACACTCTTCTGGACCCCACTGACTTCTGCTTCTGGCTCTTTCTCTTCAAGAAAGAGCAAGTTCAGTCCTGAACTTCAAGAACCCTTTGCTTAGGACCTGTCATTTTGAGGGGAACTTGTCTGGCCTTAAATTATTTCAGTTCTTAAGTGCATATAATTTGTAAAGAGCATAAGGCTCATGCTAACTACACACATCCTGTGGATGTTCAAACTGAAAGGCCATTCTTCTTCCACAACATACTGAAAAAGGGAGATGAAGCACAAAACACAAGCCTCCCGGAGTTGGACAGAGTGCAAGTGTCTCCCTATCTTGTTCAAAGAAACTTTAGGCTCTAAGCCCTAGATCCATTTGAACTGATGGCAACTTTCCCACTGCCTCCAGTGGCACTGGGTTTGGCCCTTGGACATTTATGCTGTTAAATGGAGCTAATAGTCCCTGGGTGAGCCAGGAGAAGTGTCCCCTCCAACCCACAGGGTCATGGGGTCTGACTCTCACTTACTCAAACATGCAAAACAACACCATCAAAAGCTCATAAACAGCGGCAAAGGCTGGAGGTTAAAAGAAATGTCTGCATGCTTCACAGAAATCCAAAAGCAGTTGTGCAACTGCAAACACATTAAAGCATGAGTCAGTCCAGCTTCTGGAGGGAAAACACATCCCATGGTGGACAGATACAGTGTGTAGATGGACCTCATGGCCCACTGCCACCTTAAACTGCTGCTATTTTAGGTCTCTTGTATTATTTGTAAAAACAACCCCTTGAAACCAACTTTTGTGCCATGAAGTGGGGTGTAACTTCACTGTAGGCTGGGCTTCTGCCCTGGATCTCATTATTTTGCCTGTTACACTCTCAGTTTTCCACTTTCCTTTTCTATAACTCTGCTCCCATTTTTTTTGCAACCCTGCCCTATTTTGAGTCCTCCTCCCTATTCACACATCCTTAAGCCCAATGTTTGCAGCTACACTCTTGTTACCTTTCAATTGGTTGGTATCCTTCTGTCCAGTTAAACAAATTACTCATGGAGTCCTATTTAAGTGTTGCTTTCTTCTCACCTGATCCTACACTCCATGTTTGCTTCAACCTTGTGTCAGTATTGGTGCTTGATTATTTGTGTTATTATTAACTGGTCTGGTATGTGCCCATATTTATGCTGGTTTTTCCAGTTCAATCACTACCCCATCTACCCTGTTTGATAAGTCTTTCTTTGCCTTTTTAAGGAGCATCTTTGTTAAATGCTCTTTTCCTTAACACATTTATGGAAAATCCAGGATGTTAGAAGATTGGCTGTTAAAAATCTTTGTATTTGAGAAGAGCTGGAAAAGTGAAGGTGAGTCAAGCCACTAATGCCAGATTGCTTTATAAGCAGTATTTAGTTGGTCACTTTTTACTAACAGGTGAAGTCAGCTCAACTCATCACACAGCTGTAAACCTCATGCAGCTTGTGACAACATCTACAGCAGTCAGTATGTGGGAGAAATACAATTTCGGCTCTAAAACTTTACACACTGTTGTTATGAACTGTGAAAAGATGGCAGCTTTCCATTCAGAAACTGCTGGACTTGTACGTGGGTGAAGTAAGCCCTGTATTTTACATTTGTACTTATCTACCACAAGGTAAGGATTTCTGGAAAACAGATCAGTGACTGTCTTAATAGACAAAAGCATGTTGCTATCCTCACAATAAGTTATTAAATTATCATGCATACCCCATGATCCATTTGCATGTAGACTTTCAAACACAGCTTGGCATGGTTTTTTTGAAAATTTGAGTTTTTCAGTGACCAAGCCATTTAATTGTTAAAATATTGCTGCTTTGCAGAGCATGATTGAAAGTATCTTGGATGCCAATCAGCTTGCTCAGTGAGGAGAAAGAACAGGCAAAACTCTTGGAGTGTTAAAAAGCTCTTTAGTGACCATCCACATTCCTGCTTTCCTTAAGCAGTCAGCCTGGTAGGGAGCTGGATTTTCTCTCCTTGCAAAAACACTTCATCATGTGAAGTGTAAGGCTTGAGCATAGCAGCTTCCAGCAGAAGCAAGCTGCTTGTTAACTAAGAGCACGACTAAGCTCAGTGGAGACAGAAATGAAAAATGAAAGGTTAATATTTTGGCTCCAAGGTCCTTCTGGCAGACTTGAGATTATCTTTGGACATGTCAAGAAAAGCTTTCAGGACAGACCCCAGAGCCAAACATTTCTGAAGTGACTCGCAGTTTTGGGAAACTTGGCCATGCTGTGCCCAGATTGAGAAAAGGGATCTGAAAATTCACCTCGTGAGAAATCAGCTCCCTTTGTGGGGGAACTCATCCCTCCACCTCCAGTAACACACCATGTATAAAAGCATCTCGAAGCTGCCTCCATTTCTTACCAGTAAGACATCTCTGCAAGATGATTCTCATTTCAACGTGACCGTCTGGACCACATTAGCTTTTGAGATGTTTTTGCATTTCTGTTACTGAGGTCTAACTGCTTTCAGCAAAATCACTCCTGCCGGATAATTGATAGAAGTGTTGCCACCTGTTTCATCAATGACACAGATTTCCCACAAGTAAGAGCTTAGATGTCATCTTGCTGCTTCAGAAAGGCCTGGTAAATCACAGACACAAGGAGGACACAGCATGTTTGAACTCGTGTTCATCAGTCAGACTTCAAAGTTGGCTCCATGCAGAAAAAACAGTTCTCCCCTCCCCATAGCACAAATGAGGAGTTCCCTGCTGAAATCAGTCTGCCTCAAAGTCTGTCTCAAAGCATCAGCCTTTCGAAACTGTACTCTATTTAAGGCTCAATGGCTTGATGTCCAGATGGAGATCAGTGACAATTGGTATCTATTCCTCAGGGGCCTATATGGGGACCAATGCTGTTTAATATCTTCATCAGACAGTAGAATTGAGTGCACCCTCAGCAAATTTGCAGATGACACCAAGCTGAGTGCTGCACTTGACACAACTGAGGGATGAGATGCCATCCAGAGGGACCTAGACAAGGTTGAGAAATGGGCCCGTGTGAAACTCATGAGGGTCAACAAGGCCAAGTGCAAGGTCCTGTGCATGGGTCAGGGCAATCCCCAGTAAAAATACAGGCTGGGAGATGTTATGATTAAGAACAACCCTGTGGAGAAGGGCTTGAGGGTACTGGTAGATGAAAAGCTGGACATCAGCTGGCAATGAGCACTTATATCCCAGAAGGCCAACCATATTCTGGGCTGCATCAAAAGCAACATGACCAGAAGGTCAAGGGATGTGATTCTGCCCTTCTATTCTACTTTGGTGAGACCCCACCTGCAATACTGGGTCCAGCTCTGGAGTCCTCATCAGAAAGAAGACATGAACCTGCTTGAGCAGGTCCAGAGGAGGCCACAGAAATAGCTGAAGCACCCCTGCTATGAAGACAGGCTGAGAGAGTTGGGGTTGTTCAGCCTGAAGAAGACTCCAGGGAGACCTTACTGCAGAGTTTCAATACTTAAAGGGGGTCTATAAGAAAGATGGGGACATTCATTTTAGCAGGATCTGTTGCAACAGGACAAAGAGCAATAGTTTTGGACTAAAAGAGGGGAGATTTAAACTAGATATAAGGAAGAATTTTTTTACAATGTCACGTTGTCCAGAGAAGTGGTAGATGTTCCATCCTTGGAAACATTCCAGGTCAGGCGGGATGTGGCTCTGAGCAATCTGATCTAGTTGCAGATGTCTCTGCTCACTTCAGGGAGTTTGAAACTAGATGACCTTTAAGGGTCCCTTCCAACCCTAAGCATTCTATGTTTCTGAGATTTTGTATGCACTAGCTCAGATGTGGAATGTGTCTGAGGCAAAGACTCAAAGCTTAAAACTTGCACTTAAATGGGAAGACAGGTCTTAGTAGAATGGGGGATAAAACTGACACAGCAAATTAAATTTCTCAGTGCACTTAGGTATGTAACTCAGCTGTGAATCCTCTGCTAATGTAAGGTCTTCAAGGCCAGTCTGCCTTTCCTCCAACTCTTATGTAACCATAGGCTGAAAAATACCCCTGAAATGTAGGAGACTAAACCCGAGATTTGAAAACAATATTCCTCCTCCAGCTCATCTGTCCCTGTCTCCCTGGCCTGATGGATATTTAAACATGTACAGAAAGTGAGAAAACTTCAATAGGGGTGTATCACTCCATGAGCTTAAAGGCTATCTGACCTTGCAAACAAAGTGTGAACTGACTGGGCAGGGATAGCTGCAGCTGTTAAGGAGAGAGCTTTGGTTATTGATCCTTTGTGGATGGACTGGGGCAACAGTGACTCAGCTGTTGCAGCAGAACACAAGCTCCAGACTCCAAGCTGGCCGCTGCCCGCTTCTACTACACTCTTGACACTCAGCCTGGTTGGGGCTTTTTTTCACCCCCAGACACTGGCAGCCGAGCAATGGAAAATAGAACATGTTCAACATGTAGGAGTGTTTACTCTTGTCATGACACAATTTGGGATTTTCCATTTAAGCTTGAAAAACAAACCCTGTTTAGACTGTTTAAAGTCTATTTAGACTTTATTAGGAAAATAGTAGCTATGAGGTATACTTATGTCAATGAACGCCAAGAGGTCAAACAGACGATGCATGACATTTTGCTTGAATATTCTGTGTGTTCCTAGAAGCAGTGTGAAAGCTGGCTCACAAAATATTTGCTGGACTGTTATAGTGCCTGGGGAATAGGGCAAGTCCAGAAAGTTCCTGAAAGCAAGGCCTTATTCTGCCTTGTTGCAACAGAGGTCTTTTCTGCATGCACCAAACCTGAGTGCTCCAGATGCCAAGGCTGGGGAGTGGCAGGGGATGCCAACACCGACATGGCCACGTCGCCAGCAGGAGCTAGAGGATGAGGGACAGGCTGGTGCCACGGACATCACTGCTCCAGGCTGGGTGGAGAATAACTCTGACTTTTCCCATGCTGCTCCCAAATTAATTAGTCATAATTCCTCCTGAAAACAGATCTAACTGCCCCGCCAAAGTGAAAGATTCACAGCCATTTCTTGTGAAGGTGCTCTGCTCTCGTTAACAGAGACAGAAATCTACTCAGCCAGCAAGAGGGGAAGCAAAATCAATGGTGGAAGCTGAATATGAGGAAGAGGAAGGTCACCATCCCTGCTTCAAGCAAGGTTCATATATTGTCCTCAGCAATCATTAAGCTGTATGATACATCTCACTCATTTTTACTCTTGTCTCATTTTTAACTCTGTGAGTTGTGTTTTTAAGAAGAATTTCACATGATATTCATAATGAATATCACAAATTAAGCCATTCCTTTATTTAGGCAGCAGCTAAATAAAAACTGTGGGTAAATCCTCTGTTGTCAGAGCTCCTGTATTCCTGGGTTATTACCTGTTTACCAAAACCTTACCCTTGTTCATCTTCACAGCATCATAGAATGGTAGGGGTTGGAAGGGACCTCTGGAGATCATCGAGTCCAACCCCCCTGCCAGCCCAGGAACACCCAGGGCAGGCCACACAGGATCAGATCCAGGAGGGTCTTGAAAGTCTCTAGAGAAGGAGACTCCACAACTTCCCAGGGCAGCCTGTCCCTCTTCAACTGGGGAGACAAGAACTGAACACAATACTCCAGATGTGGTCTCACTAGTTCAGAGCAGAGGGGGAGGATAATCTCCCTTGACCTGCTGACCTGTTAGCTTTTGATGTGAACTGAAAATGTTAGGCGGTGGTTTTCTCCTTCCTCTACTGCCTTCAGACAGCAATCAGAGAAGTAACTAGAGACAAGCAGAGAACAACTGAATTTATATACTGATGATATGAATAATAAAGTTTTTCTACTTCCATCCCTGCCCTAGGAAACCAGAGAGATGAGTTCATAGCTGCTCTTTTATTTTTAACTACTATTCCACTGAGCCAGAGAATTTGTGATAATGTTGGGAGTTCTAAAGAGCAAGAGCCTATGAAGAAATTCACCTAAACTTACTACTGACTGGGAAGCCGAAAGGCCCATAGGTGTTAGGTCCTAACTTAAGGCTTGACTGTATGAAATAGTCCATGTGGGGCAGTAATACCATGCCAGATCTCTGTGCAGACAATTTTATTCTGCTGTAATACAGCAATCCTTTCCTCTTTATGAAGAAACTAGGGTTGTGGTGGAAGCTTTTGTACAGGACACCAGTTCCAATTAAGCCCCAAATAATTACAATATTCATGCACACATTTCTTGGAGGAGGCAAATTTTCACAAGGAGAAAACTGCTAAAGTCCAGAATCAGAGAGCTCAGAGATGGGATAAGTCCCTTTCCCGATAGCACTGTCCCTTAGCAGTTAGGTTTACAACTCACCAACATTTGCTGAGATGAATGGAAAGGTTTTGATACACAGCAGGACGGTCTTTAATTGTACATTTCTTTTAGATAGGAGCAATGTGCTAATTAGTGAGAAATGAAAGGGACAAAAACAGAAAGTTGAAAAAAAATCTTTCCTTGGGTACAAGATCTGCTAGAGAGAGATTTTCTGCATAGACTGTTCTGAAAACCCTCTAATGCTGTGGAGGAACCATTCTGGTTCTGCTTATCCACTGTGATTAAGGCAGAACACACTTAGTGCAGGGATGGTAAGAGAAATTCCCTGAAAAAAGGATTTCCTCTGACAGGTGTATTGACCCTGGCTAACAAGAAATGCCAAAGACATGCTGGATTTGAGAAGAGGTTTAAGGACACTCTGCTCCAGTGTCCCCACCTTCAGTTAGCTTATGTGAATCCAGTGTCCCAGACCTTTGCAAAGCCAAAAGAGACAGCAGACTATGAAGTCAGCTGGGTTTGGGTTTCACAGTTCTTTGCTCAACACATAAAATTTTTGTGAGGGACACAGAAGTTCATCAGTCAAGCATGGAGCAAGCCAGACACCATGTCCTCACTTGTTCAGGTCCTCTTAACAGGCTGCAGTGTTTTAATACCAGCCAAACCTGGTTTATCCTACTTCTGCCAGGAGGTAAATCAGCAGTAGTAATTTTTACAGTTACAATTTCTCAGTCATTTTAAAGTCAATTGGTAACTTATGTGGTCACTTTCTTAGCAAGAAAAGTGCTTGTGCAATATCTACCATATGTGCTCTAACTATCTGGCATTTAATAATTCTTTTAAATTTAACTACGAAATATAACTCCTCTTGTGACTAGTCACTTCAGAAGGTGACTTACTTCCTGTGTAATTTCACTTTGTGTGGCATGAAAAACAACTATGCTGTTCATCTCTTCCTATCTCCTCATTTTTAGCTCTAAGGTCTAGAGCTCAGTACTGTTGCACATTATGCCAGAGATCTATTAAGCAGCATACTGGTGCACCGATCTGGAAAAATGCAGCAGTCAATGACGCTGGCTGCATTCAGCACAAGCCTCATAAATTGTGGGCACGTTCTCTGCATTGCTTAGGAGGTGCTGAGGTAAAAGAGAGAAGCTGCGCTACCTGCATGCATGATCGATTGCCAGCACTGAAATGTTCCCTCAGAGCACACTGCTACTCCATTGCCACCTTTGCTTCAAGGGGCATGTCAGCAAAGGAGGCAGAGAAGAGAAGGAGAAACAAGGGTGCAGGGGTTGCACCCAGGTTATACCACTGTCTGTCTGTATGCATTGTGACTATGGTCTTGGAGATGTTGCTAGGTGCTATGTTTCAGAGCAGCTCCCTGGCTGCCCCAACCTGGCGGTGGGCTGGCAGTCAGGCAAGGAGTTAGGAAGCCATAACCAGTTCCTTACCCTGCTTCAACAAATATGGACTCAGCAAAGCTGAAGCTCTGTCCCAGTGCCTTTGCTGAACATGAAGCCTGGGATGCAGATGTATTTTTACTACTTGCATTCTCCCTTGAAGAGACTGGAACATTTATGCAGAATTCATTCGCTGAGTTTTTAGTTCTTTGCAGGCAAAACAGTGTGTCAGCAGGTATTGTCTTGCTCTCTGAAAGAAGTAATCATCTTCAGCAGTGCTTCCACTCAGAGGGTCTCCAGGGCTGACTCCAAGCTCTGCAAAGTCAAAGGGGATGTTTGAAAGAGAGGGGTTTGGATTCAGCTCCAAAGCCTGTCAGGCATTTTAAGCATATCACACGGCACTCCTAGGAAAGTATCGCTGTCCTTATATTATTGGTGTAAACTGCAATGTATAGAGACCTAAGTTTTACTAAAGGCTCCTAGACAAAATTATGTCGGCTGCTGTAATGAGTCACAGACTGTGTTTCTCTGTGTTCTGCCCGTATCATGTATCTCTAAGGGTATCAGCACCTCATCTCTCACTGGTGTGAGCTGGCACAGAATTTGGAAATAACCTTTTAGCTGCCATCTGAGAGAGAGCTCTGAAATAGTGCCTGTCTGCCAGAGGCAGTGAGCCACCAGCTGCGAAACTATGCTGTTTGAGCAGTTCCCATGCTGCTGGCAGCCCTTGCAAAGTGGCCTCACCCCTCAAATCTTCTGCACCAAGTGACCAGACAACTATCAGGGACAACGCTCAAGAAAACCACTCACACTATGGGCACAAAAACAAAACAAAAACCCTTGCCTTGATTACCAGTTCTGAACTAAGATAAATTCATCCTCTGCTCACTGGGTGTGACGGAAAAAAATAATGTGCTCTTCCTCCTCTGACCCTGCTATTTTTTGTGTCAAGGTTTAGGGTGAGGGCCATCCACTAGACCTATAACAGATGCTCTCTTAACTCCTCTTGCTCCCCAAAGGGGTAGACAAACGGAATAAGAGAGAAAGACTTATCAATTAGAAAGATAGAAAAGCTTTAATAAAAGTAATAACAATAAAATGCAATATATACAAATATATACAAAACCAGTATAGAACCCAACCCCTCCAATGGCAATTACATCATTGCCACCACTGATGCTGTAGAGCAGGCGCTGGGAAAGTCACAGGGTGGACTCTACAGCAGACAGGAACCAGATTCAGGAGCTGGATTCTGGAACTGGATTCAGGAACGCATGGATTAGGATCGAAGGCAGAATGGACAGAGTCCTCCTCAGTTGCTGTCTATTGAACAAGAAAAACGTGACCATCGTGATCCCTTGGCTTTATACTGAATATGATATATATGGAATGGAATCCCTCACTGGTGAGTTTAGGGCCACCTGTCCTGTCCACTCCTCCATGCAGGTGCGACATTTTATCTTCTGCACCTCCCGATGCGGCACACAAGATCCAGCAGTGACCTTGGTCTGCACACCAATCCTTCGTAGTAACTCTAAACATCGGGTGTTATCACTGCTAGAAGCAGACACTGCCTGTGGAAACATAACGCTAACTTCAGAAAGTGCAGTTACTTAGAAGAGACTGAGATGGAAAGTAAAATCACTGAACAGATTTAGTTCTGTTCTAGCTCAAACCAGGACATTTTGTCACCAGCATTCTGGTGGCAGCCATCCTTCCCTCCCCAGAGCTGCCCTTCCCAACTATATGAGGCTCCCTGTGAAGGTCTTCAGAGATGCAGTGGACCGAGGAAACCCAATGGCCAAGCTGCAAGGCTTGATTCCTGGCAGGACAAAAGGGCAAAGGTGAATCCTCACTAAAAATGGTACAGGGCATTTCACCCAAAGATGGGCCCTCAGTCAGTGCTGCCCATGCATTTCTCTGTGATGTGAGTTTGCAGAAGCCATCCTGGTCTCAGCGCTTGGCTTTACTGGAGAAGTAACATCAAGTCACTTCTTGGGAAGCTGTGGGGAAGGGGAGCACAACACCATAGAGCAATAGTTTGTGGCAAGGAGCACCTGTGGGGTGAGGGATCTCAGAGCCTCCTACATCTCCCCGAGACCTGACAGCTCAGCTGTTAGGTTCTCCTCCATGCTGTAAGAAGACGAGGAGTGCCTCACCTTTGGAAAGTGGGATAATTAAGACATCAGGACTTAATTTATTTGTCTTTGTCCTAAAAATGTTGCATTAGAAATCTCCTGTTTTCTGTGGGGTTATAAAGGATAACAAATGGATGGAGAGGCCAGAGCACCAAGCTCTGGCAGGCGAAGCAAGAGCCACACTGAGGAATACCTCATGTTAAACAAGCAAGATAATTATTCTGCTCTACTTAGCATCAGCTAGGCCTCATTTGGACAACAGCATTCATTTTGGGGCACTGCATTTGAAAACTGACAGAGAAATTGGAGAGAGTTCAGATGAGAGCAACAAAAATGATTAAAGAGTTAGTAAATAAGACCTCTGAGAAAAGGTTATGAGAGCAGGGCCTGCTCAGTCTGGAGGAAAGAGGACTGAGGGGAAGCATTACTGTCTACAAATATGCAAAGAGCTGTTATGGAGAGGACGTAGACCAATTATTCTCATTAGAGAACAAGGACAGAACAAGAAGTAATAGATTTAAGATGCAGCAAGGGGGAATTTAGATTTAATACTAGGCAAATGTTATAACTATGTGAAAAGTTAGGCAACGGAACAAGTTTACAGAGAAGATTTGCGGAATCACCCTTACCAGAGAGATACGTGACTAAGAGGAGAGACTCATTTGTCAGGGCTATGCTAAGACTAATGAAACTCGGAGTCCTTCTCCAGTGCACAGGGATTTTCCTGAGTCCCTCATGGGCAGACAATAAGGGCTCCTAATAAACAGAAAGCTATTGATTAAGAAGAAAATGCAAGGTTTGTGTATATGTGCACGCATGTGAATGTATATAAATACTGCTGAAAGTAATGCTATACAATGAAAGAAATGTTATCGGTAGTCACAGCCCTTATTGTTTTCCCATGTTTTATCCTAGAACACCATGCCTCCACATCAGTCTTTCTCCAGCGCTATGGAAACAACAACTGGGACATCATTAAAATTGTATATACATTTTTTGGTCCCAGTTCTGTATTTTTTTTTTTCCTCATGGGATGACCAGCTCAGCAGAAAGCTCATGGAGTTTGGTTTACAATCAAAAGAACACACGATGTGGAAGTTACCGTGCTATTGCCATGGATGATACTGCAACAGTTCCATCATTTTCACCCCAATGCCTAGTTCATATACAACTGCACAACTAAAACCAGGTCCTTCCTACTCAGTGATTACTTTAACTACATGATTATCAGGAAATCATCAAAGGAACAGGCAGAGAACCACAGATGGCAATGGAAGCACTTAGTCACTCTTACTACTACCTGAAGTGTTTGAACACTGTAAAACCTGATAAATGTCATTTTCTTGCTAAGAAAACAGAGTGCAAACAGAGAAATAGCAATATCTGAAATTCAAATATTCCCTTTTATTTAGATTATCACTACCACTTCTGTGAGGTCCTGAATACTTTGAAAATCAACATAAGTTGTGCTTTAGAACTTTATTAGCTATCAATATATTTGGTGAAATTTTTCTAAAATATGAATTTCACCTTCTGTCATTAAAAGAACATCCAACCCAAACCAAAAAGGCTCACACATTTGATTCAGTCTGAACCTTCAAAGGCTATTATAATAAATTCAAAAAATTTAGACTAAACAGTACAGTTAATTGCAGCCAGTCAGCTTATGTACCATTTAGCTTAGAGTGAGGTTTTATGATGAAGTTATAAATAAATTTGAAACAGAAAAAAAAGTGGGTGGAGCTATCATAAACAAAGTGTTAATCCAACTGTGAAACATTCGTAAGTGTGACAGTGTAGTCAAGTGCAAGGACAAACTACTTCTTCGCTAATATACTGTAGTCATCTGAAAAGACTCCTCTCCTTGCTGTAGGTCAGTGCTCTGCAGAGGGTATCATCACTGACCAAGCTCTTTGTAACACTTTTTGAAGCTATCATAAAGTCAAGCAAGAAGCATGTGTTGATAAAGAACTGATTTGAAATGTCAGACTTACGGGAGAAGGTGACAGCAGAGCTAGCAGGTTTTTTTTGGTTTTTTTTTTTTTTTTTTTTTTTTTTACAAGTACATGAGGATTAAAACCTTCCTGGTCAGGAAGCAAACCCTGAGGAAAGGAAGCCAAAAATCTGACAGAGCTGTGAACCTCATAGCCAGAGCAATAATTTTGCAAATGACTAATAATAAGGAGTCGATAATCCAAAGGATGATCTCTGAAGTGAAAAGCACCAAATTACTTTGGGGAGAAAATCAATTATCTCCAATGCAGTTTTGTGGCTGCACAGCCTACAATATGCAAATGCACAGAAGTTACCATAGTCACAGAAACCTGAATATGAAATTTAAAGGGAAAAAAAATCCAAGGAATTTTACAAGAATCACTGAAAAAAATGTCCTCCTCGTGAATGGATGCATAGCTGCTTTATTGACACAGCTATGATGTTATTCTAATATTCTTCATCACAAAGGCTGACAGCCGTCTAGGGATGTCAGCATCTATGAAAGAGATGCTGCACTGTGGTGAAAGCAGAACATGGTAACTGGGTCTGGGAGGCAGTACAGAAATCAAATTATCATCAAATACTGTGGGCAGATTTTTAACATCTTTTCTCTTGCCGAGTGTTGTCTTACTTCATAACTGGGTCACTGAAATTAATGGAACTACTTGCAAGTAAAACAGTACTCAATGTGCCTTAGAGCATCGGCGTCTGACCCACAGTACATATTCAAGTGTCACCTTCTATTTAAATGTATCTCAGACTTAAGGGGTTTTAAAAATTATTATTAATTTAGAAATAGATTCTTTATTGGGATCAGGCTTTTTTTTTTTTTCACTAGAAGCACAAACGTCTTTAGAGAAGACATCTGAATATTTGGCTTCTTGTTACTAAAAATCCTATTTCCATGCATGTGTAATCCATGTTCCCTGAAGGTTTTGAGAGCAAGGAGCTTATTGTTGATGAAAAGGGAGAAGCGCAGCCTAAGGGCTGCTTGGGAGCTCCAGATGGACAGAGGCCTCCATGGGGAGGGTGCATTCCTTGAGCATCTGCTGGTGAGCCAGAAAAACGACTGTATGGGAGAGACCTCATTTACACTGCAGTTAAGCATTGGGTTTGGGTGCTTTGGTTGAAATGCGTTTAACCTTTGGATTTAAGGATAATAAAATACTATTATCCCTGTTGGAGGATAATTGGAAAAAGGACTGTATCAATTGTGCTTGGAATGAAAAGTTTCCCTAATTACAAGAACTGCCTTTACGACCACACAAGGGAAACCTCTGAAAAGGCTGGGAAAGAAATGAGACAAGAAAGTTTCTTCCAGAACAGCTTATTTAGGAGCAAGGATTTTTCTCAGCCTTGGTGTATCACTGGTATTTTCTAAAAACGGTAACAGAATGGTGTCACTTCTGAAATGTTGAAAGGAGCTGAAAGTGCTTGGACTCAATCCCTGGAGAGAGAGCAACCTAACTGAGGGACATGGATAAGGACCTCCTAGACTTATTACATGATGATTACATGAGAAGGGACGGACATTTCTCCTAGAGTTAAAAACAAACAAGCAAACAAAAACCACACACAGAAAAAAAACCAAAACTGTGAGAGATCTTTGTGCTCCACAGGTGAATTCCCCTAATTCTGTACAATAAATTTTTAAACATAACAGAGAAGATGGAAAAAGTATTTGAATTGCCTCAGTACCTACAGCTGTGAGAGATGGACTGGGCTTAAGACTTCACTTGGAGGAGGAAGTCTCACCTAATACCATTTAACTGTTTCTCAAGCTTATTCTGTGACCCCTTTCATACCTGCCAATAATGGGCTCTTCAGAGACACTCACTGAAAGTGACTAAGTGAGGCCGAATAACACTTTCAGAGATAACTTCATTTAGTCTCCCAAGCTACTAGGACAGGGCACAAAGCTTAAACTAGTTATTCTTTTTTTTTTTTTTTTTTAAGTAACTTCTAAAAACTTGAATATAGACTTTATATTACTGGTGAGTAAGCATGGTGAGTTGCAGGAATCTACAAACTTGTCCTGTCCAAGCTCCACTCAAATATATGTACTCCTCAGGCCACATGCCATGAAGCCAAAGATTGCCTCCAATCATAGTTTAGGTCAGTCCATGAAGTTCTGGGCTTTCAGACACTCTCCCTGCTGGGGTGTTGTTGCCAAGTTAATTTTCAGTCCTGAATTAAACTGACACTGCACTAACATATGAGCAGTAAACTCCCACTGAGGGAACTCTACTTTTTTCCTTGGGTATAAAGTACAGCTGAGTGGCCCTCAAAAGAAAACATCTATGGTGAAAACCAGTCAGTCTCGGCCATGACAGCCAGATGAGAACTACAGTGTAAGCAGTGACTCAACTATCCACTCTTTTGGAGCAGCACTGAGTTACGGACACTTGCTTGCTATAGTATGTGATGTGTTCTAATATTGAAAATATGTATACAGAAGTAAATACTAACAGCAAGATGTAGAGACTACACACCATATTCTATGCTCATACTTTAGGCTCATTAGTAACAGAATCACCATACTAGAGAAATACATTGGTCTGCCTAACAGAGCAAGTGAAAAGAGAGGTGTCAGAAGGAGGCACTGTGAAATATTTATGTACGTTAATTCTGTGAAGGCACTTAGGGCATACATTAAGCCTTAGAAAAGATTTCTCCTAACAGCTGTTTTGTACAAGTTGGCCAATACTCTGCAACTTGAAAATCATTACCTTTCCACTAGCTTCTGTTCTTACTCATATTGTCAACCCAAAAGTCCAGTCTGAGGTACCCACAACATTTAGCCTTTTATAAGACAGGTCTCATCAAGAATTCAGTTCAACAGAACTTGACAAGATTTTTTTTTTTTCAAGTAGCATAGGGACTATGTATATATATTTAAAGATAACAGGAGTTGGTTGCCTCAGTAACAGGATCTCTCAGCCATTGTGTTTAGTATTTACTCAGCACTGGAAAGGTACACTGTATTGAGAAGAAATGTGGTATTTTTATTAGTCTACCCCTGTGCATATGCGCATCACCAGCAAATGTGTGCTGTGTAGTTTGACTTTCCATTTCTGAGTTATGTGAAACCTCTGAGATGGAAGCATGCAGAAGTGAAACCAGGGCACCTGGTGCAATGTATTTTTGCTACAAGTATTTTGAGAGAAAAATATTGTTGTGAGAGTTTAAAGCACTGCACTAAAGATAGTGCTTGTCTCACAATTATATCTTGAGCAGTAGAGGAGTGTAAAAGCATTGCTATTCCACAGTTTCATATTCTGATGAAAAAATCTACAAAAAATAGTTATGAAAGAGGGTACTTCTACAGCACCAGTTTCCACAATTGTATGAATATGCAGAACAAATTTAGCAAGCATTAAATGCTGTTAAATGTTAAATGCTGTTATCGTTGACTTTTGTGAAGCGGGGGGTGGGGTGAGGAGATTAAAAGAATATACATTTAAAGGGCTATTTCAAAGCCTGCTTCAGTCTGGAGAGAAGCAAGACATCAGTTATAGCTGCATCAATTAAAATACAAGAGAACTTAAGTAGAATAGATCTATTTAATTTTGGGTCCAGACAGGATGTCGAAAGGTTTACATCCCTTCTTATGCAAATATGGCATGGGGTTTTTCATCCTCCCATCAAGATAACAGAGTTGCCTTCAGATTCCAAGTAAAAATCTAACAGAGTTGCCTTCAGATTCCAAGTAAAAATCTATCACCTCCAGCTGCCCAGTGCCTCCTGCAACGGTGCAGGGATGGAGGACTGGCTGACTGAGGACAGAGTGCCACCTACTGTGGCACCGAGTCCCATCCTTCCCGACGGGGCTGTGCAGAGCTTGGCATGAGTTTGCTCCGAAATCACTGGCTAAACTCCCCCTAGCCCTGAGGACTGCACCTTCCCTTTGCCACTTGGCTAGCAGCAGTCGATGGGATCACAGCAGGCTGCTGGTGGTGCAAGAGCATGTCGTTCAGGACCTTATAGTCCCAAAAGCACAGGGCTGATGCTGGAGAAAACTTCACTGAACCAACTAATCCAGCCATCTGTTTCTTGTAATAGTCTGTGGTTATTTTTTAGTATGTGGTTATTAATAGTGTCTGTGCACTACCTCTTGCTTCTAGGGTAACCCAGCCATTGCACCAACAAGAAATCAGCTCCTGGACTTCCCTCTCTCGTTATAATTTCAGATAGTGTAAAACACTTCTGTATTATATCAATTTAATATATGATATGGCCTCTGTCACGGTATTATACTATAACCTTACAGGATGATGGACTCCAGTCTAATATGGCTTTTCCTTCTCTAACTACTGCACTCCTCTATTCATTTTGCCATTCAGATGGAACTGAGCCTGCTCAGACAGAAAAGCAGAATGTTATAGTCACATAGAATAACTTAAATGTAATGGCAGAAAGAACATTTATCCTGTATTAAAAAATTAAGAGCTGGAAAATAGATGTGGAAAGGCACAACAGTGGTGAGAACAGGCTGAACCAGAGACTTCAGCTGGATAAAGCACCATCCAACAAATGCAGCCTTTTTCTTTCATCATGAACAGTTTTCTCAATTTTGTTCAGCTATAAATACTGTTGCATAGATGGGTTAGCAATGGACTTTTCAGTTAACTGCTGAAAATGAGACAGGAAGATTATGTTACTGGGTGGCAAGATCAGGGGCAGGCATGTGATTCGCCATGTTGTGTGTAGGGCTCTACTGATGCTCCACGAGATGGAAAAAACAGTGGTGACACACAGTGTGGGTGCAAGGGGCCTGCAAACTACCCAGCTGGATGGAGATCACAGCAGGAGGAGCAGAGAGGTGGATCAGTTTCCCAGCAGCAATAATTTCCCCAAAGTCATTTAAAATGTTTGTGTTTAAGAAGAAAATTGCTCTTTTTACTCCATTTCTTTTGCCATCCTTTAGTATAGGATAGAGAAAGCTTCATGTTTCTGTCACAAGAGGAGGAAAAAAGATAGATAATACATGTTGTTTAAAAATGGCATAGAGATGGTAAGCTGATTTTCCTGACAGGCCCTCCATGAATTATCTCATTACGATTATCGTAGGCTGCAAACCAAACCACATTATTCTTAGGACTGCCTTTTACAGGAAGAGCTTTGCTCCTAACTGTTTATCACACATTTGAACTAAAATCTATCAATCTGAACTGAAAAAATTAGAGCTCTTCTGAGAACTGGGGAAAGGTTTCAGCTAGTAAAGCTTCTTGTCTAATGAACATTCCAGAAAAAATAAATAGGCTTTGCTTGTCCTGATCAGATTTTAGGGCCATGCAATTAAAAAACTAAAATATATAAACCAGTCACACGGAAACAGGCTTATCCACAGCACTCTTACCCACACACAGAAATCAAAATAAAGAAATGGAATGATAGTAAATTAACTAGCCCTCAGTGATGGCAGGTAACAGTCAACTCAACATTATTTTATGGGAGATCTATTGTACGAAACCAAATTACCAAAGAGGTTTAACTATTTGGCTCCCAATCACACACAACTGTCACGGGACACGTGATATATCCAGACAAGTCGTATTTTCCCTATATTGAGGCAGAACGCTTAATCCAGCTTCAAAAGGCTACATATTTCTGTGTTCATACACAACATGATACACGACTACTGTTTTGCTTTAAATGAATGTAATAGCAACAAGGATGCATGCACAGTTCCTTTAATTTGGATTATTTATTACCACTAAAACTGTAAAACCTTTCTTTACCATTTGTTTTTGTTTTACTTTGCTGATATGCATATTGTAGGTATTCTAGATGTGTAGCAGTTGCCTAACTATATTCTTTTTGAGTAGCAGATCATTATATCTGTATCTACCCTACAGTTCTGTCATACCTAACAACTTCTGAAATGAAAGGATGGAAGATGGTTACCATAGCATATGGCAGACAGAGAAGGACAGGTAACACATTATATTGTTCCTTGGATACTTTTCAGCAAAGTGAGGGTGAAGTATTGATGTTGCATGATATGAACTGAATCTATGTCTGCTTGTAAGATAGAGGACAACTACGGTGGGAATAAACAGGTAAGGGAAAAATAAATAACTAAGTTTGGTCTTGCAGCTGAAGCTGTCAAGGTCCTTAGGAAAGGGAAAATCTGAAAGAATCGACATCTGTCAGCTCTACTCACTTTGGGATTGACTGACAGCAAGAAAGGAGCTATTATACTGAAATTAGAAACATTTGGGGCTTCTCCAGAACGTATGAAGAGATGCCGTTCTCTGTCCCAACAATTCAGCAGAAATTAATATACTTCTATTACATCATCCTGAGACTGCAAAATCCTTCCTTTACACTGCTGTTTAATTGTAATTACTGGCACCGTGGGTACACCTCAGCATGACAATGGCCCCAGACCCTCTTTGTGCTATATGCAAAAAACAGCTAAAAAAAAAAAGCAGTCCTGCCCAATGAGACTGTTTGCACATAGTCACAAATGTTTCTTAGAACCACGACATAAACATACTGTTGCATTTTTCTCAGTATTTTGTATTTGGTAAAAACATTCTGAAGCTTAAGGGCTCAGTGCCCACAAATATGCTGGCACGCAGATCTCACATATCTTATAAAGTCTACTACTGTGATGGTGTGTGCATATGCAGTAGCTGATTTTTCAAACAGGCAAAAGCATGCACTTGCATATCTGTGCAGCCCAACTGAGCCAAGAGCATGGCAATGAATTACTAGCTGCAAGAAGGTATTGACGTAGTCCAGCCTACCTATATGCACCACAATCATTCAAGAAAGAGAAGGAACGCTCACATGGGAATTTTATTTTATTGTAATTGCACAGAAAGGCTCATTTCTGCTTCTCTGGATGGATTATTTTCCGTGGCAGCACACATTTCTTCTAGAATGGCTCTAACTTTACAGTATCTGCTTCTAACAAACTTCTCTCCGGGCTAAACAGACACTTGCGACTCACATGACAGTACATGGAGGAGTGATGATGAGAAAAGAAGACACTCTGTGGCTAACATCTTTGCTTGTCTTCTAGAAGTAATCTGACTAATGTCGGAATGATTCCATCAATATTGTCAGAAATAGGTTTAATAGCCCTCCAGGTATGTTGCAAGCCTTGGCACGGCAATGACTAATGTGAAGTGGATGCCAATTGACCAGGGGTTCTGGGAAGGTAATAAGCAACATTAAGGACCTTGACTTAGGCTGATGAGCCTGAGTTTTCTTCTTATGTGTTCTCAACATTTCTTTCTCTATTTCAGATGGACTAGACTACATAAGAGGCACTGTGGGATATGCTGCCAAGTGCTACTGGTTTCACATATCGTGCTGAGAAATAAAACCAAAATCACTTTGCATAATGCTAGATAAGCTTACTCACATCTTAGCTGTGTTTGAACTATGTGTCCATTAAACTGAAGTATGTTGTATATTCATACAATGACAACGCTGGTTCCTGCAGGACAGATGTATGCTATAAAGATCACTAGGAAATGCCACTATCACTTTGCCCAAACAGCAATTATAAATGGGAAGACTTCTCTCCCATTGCATTTTTGCTGATCCTCCCTACTACAGATTCCTTTCCTTAAAAGAATGGAAATAGGTTGATGTTATTGTGCGCTCTCTGGAATGGTTTTTGAGGCATCTTGCTTCAAACTGTATTTGATCTCCAGGCTTGTTGTTTGTTCTTGAGTCCTTGAGTCAGTGAATTTCTGTGTTCCTCCGCTTCACACTGTGTAAAGACAAATTATACATTCTCTTACCTATTATTTCTCCTGCTTATTTGTATTAGAAAAAAATTGGGTCAGGGACTATCCCTTCTATGAAAACAGGCGTGGCATAGTTGATCCTAGAGTACCATAACTATTATAATTGAAACAGATCTTCTGTGTCAGTGGAAAGATTCAACACAAAGGCCCAAAAGTTCTTATCCAGTTTATAAACCCACTGACATACTTTGGGTGATACCTTTGGGAAAGAACAATCATAAAATAGATATTCTGAGACTTTAACATCAGTACCACACAAAAAGAAAGCAGGAATTTTCTATCCACAAAACCTCTTTGCCTGGGAAGCTCACTGTTAAAGCAGCTATATTTGAGTGTATTCTTCTGTTTATCCTTTTATTGTCATTCCTAACAGATAAAATTGACAAGCCTGAGTGACATCTATATGGATTTCACATACACAGCAACAATGTGAATGAGAAAATGGCCTCCTGGGAGACTTCTGGGACTCTGGTTCATTATCATTATCACTATCATGATTCAAGCAGATGATGAGACTCCCAGTCATATCTTTCTCCTGCCACCCCCGGAGTTCCTGCGGTATCATTCTCCCTGCTTTTACATAGGACACCCAGGCTGAGCAGAAGGTGGATGATGTGCTCCAGACATCAACACAAATTCAAGCCAAGCCATGATTCGTTTCCACTAACCCAGGCTGCCAGTAGCTGTGGAGAATTTAGTCAATCTCACAGCTGATGTTCAGCTGTTGGCCTTGCAATGCCTACCCAAACTGGCACTATGGTGAAGAAGGAAGAGAAACTCAGTTACCAGACCAGTAAGTGCTGAACCTGCTTTGTCTCTTCAATAAAAGGTCTCTGTTTTATGTTTTTTTCCCACATCACAGCAGGCTGTATCAGCATGCAGACCAAGTGAGATTCAAGTAGAGAAGTGGGAGAGAGACCTGTGAAAATCTCATTTCTCTTCCAGACTGTTTTTTCTGGACATCTACAGAGTTATGTTATACTCTTATCACTGGAACTGTATTCATGAAAGAGGAAATGATAATTCTATTGGTAACCTCAAAATTATTTCATGAGGGTTCAGTAGAATGGGTATGTTAATGGGAATTAAATAAACTGTAATGAAAAATGAGGCACCGTTTGCATGACTTATGCCTTTACAAGAATTTGGGTAACAATTGCAAAAGGTTAATATGCTTTATATGAATCTGCAGGTATCTGTCAAACACTGAAAGCAGTCTGGGGAAGCAACACTGCATGGCAGAGACATCTGCTGGAAGCTTCTCACTCTTGTCTCACATCTTGTGGTCCAGCTCTCTGGGGCTACAATTCCTCAGAACAGCCCCAAGCTGCTCCTGCTGCCTCTGGCTGGGGAGCAGGTTTCTGGCTAATGGTGAATTCGGTGCACACCTGCCTGGTGATGGCCAGTCAGCCACTCGATGGGAGACAGAAATCTTCAAGCTATACGCTAGAATTTAAATGGAAACTTTTGCATCTAAACTGAAGGTTATAATTTTCTTCCAGCTGCCTGACATTGAACTGTCTGTCAGAGGAAGACTGGGTACTGGTGAGACCCTTCCCTTTCCCAACCATGTACAGCAGGAGAAGATCAATGCTTTAATTAAGGAAAAGAACTATCAGTGAAGTTCTCTGTAATTGTGACAACATGATTACACTAAGGCTAAGAACCTACTTTTACTTAAGTTAAAAACTGCAAATGAGGTTTCAGATATTAGCATCTAATTAAATTGCCTCCCTTCTCATGGAGACATCAACTAAACAACACTCTCCACCTAAGCAGTGGACCCAAATCCCTCCCCCTTCCACAGTGGGAAAACAAGAGTTTGATTACACTGTGTTTCTGGGATCGTTGTTTTGACTATACCCCAACACCTTGTGCTTCAGTTTCGGACACCGGTTTGAAAATTACTGAGACACAAAAAGCACTCACTGAGTCCACCCTAGAAAGAGGAAACCCTGTTTTGTACAATGTCAGAAAAGAGGATGCTTTGCAAATTCAATTCTCTTTTTTCCAAGTGTGGGGATACAACTGCTGCAGAGCATTCTACAAATGAAGACGAGCTGTATTGTGATTCCACGCACACTGCCTGCTTGAACCGTGTTTAGCACATCACAGGTCTACAGTTTGAGAAATACTCCCCAGTGTAGCAGGCTTTTTCCTGCAGACACCAGTTCACATCTGATGGGAGACTGTTGTAAAACCAGCCTATGCTCTTACATTGTAAGAACAGCTCTCTCCCTCAAGCTACTTGCAGAGAAAAACATGTTTACCTCCACCTATCAAAGCACCGAGGGAAAACAACAGCCCCTTGAAGGAAATTAATCCCCGCAAACCTTTTGAAATGCTATAAACAGCTTACTACCAGAGTGAATAGATGCGCTAATAAGGATAAACAAGCATTTGGCCCAGACCCTTGGAGGGAGTTAGATGCGTGCTCACCTTCCTCTCAAGTCAGCAGCAGGCAAGTGTTGAGGGCCCAGCAGGTAGTCGCCAAAGGCTGGCTGATGCCACACACCCAGCACAGATCAGGTATCCAAACCAGCAAAGATACCAGAAGCTAGCTGTTCAGTCCTAGTAGCCCACGTCACCACAGCACCTCGCTTACCCTTCCTTATTCAGCTACAGCCAGTGAAGCTCTATCACAGGGTTTTTGAAAAGCAGTTCTATGGCTCTGAACTTGCATTGCCCACCCACGGGTGAGGGCAGCACACGCTTTGCCTTCCATGCCAGAGAAGTGGCTAAAGCATGTTGTTTCAGGAAAAGACAACCCATCTTCCAGAGTCTGCCCCTATTTCCCACAGGAGAGTGTATGGGGCAGGAGCTACCCCTAGCTTTCCCCTCCCAGCCCAATTGCTACCTGTATTGACCAACGAATATTTAATTATTCTGTGCAAAATCAAGCAATTTTCTCCAGAAACAGTGAATGTTCCCTTCTGCTCCTGAACAACTTGCTCCTGGGTGTAGCACCCCCTCAGATAAAGGGGAAAAAAAAATGGAAACGGGTCTCACCCTCCTGGATAAGAGCTCTGCAAAGGTAGGTAAAAGAAACTGATGCAGAAGATATTCTGGTAATGCCCACAAAACCAAGGGCAAGCTCACCAACATTAGTTCTGTCAATTTTGCAGATGTACGAGAAATCAGGTGTCTGTGCAGAGTCCAGAAATATCCATAAGCAGGTCCTGATAGGTCATGCAGAAGACGTGGGGAAAAAAATTAGGCATTTCTGAACTTCATCTGAGCATGGGTGCTGAAGATCAAATGTTGCCTTCAAGAGACTACAGAGTATATAGGGTGGATCCAGCCTTCAAAGTACACAAAAACCAGAAAACAGTTACAAGGAGGAAGGTGGTTTCTGAAGGAGTTTCTGGCATGATATACCTCTGCTGCAGGACAGAAAGCCTGCTGAGATGCTCTCCTTGATTTGACTCCCAGGCAGGTGGCCTGTGCTGTGTAATTCTGCAGGGAACAGCCAGGTCTCCAGGGAGTCAGAGTCAGGTGGGGAGTCCTTGATGATATGCTGAATTCATGATGCAGCTTTGTTTTGAAGAAAAAGAATAGAAGCTATAGAGGAAAGGGCATTTGGAGTCCGTCCTTCAGTGATCCCAAAGTCTTTCAGAGTTTTAAATCCCAAGATGACAAGCTGAGCCTGGACTATGCTTTAGAAAAGGATGAAATCTCTGAAATGAGATTTTATATCAGTGTTTTTCAAAAGTATTCCCATGTACCTGTGTTCTGCAGTGTGACATTTCAGATGCTCCCTATGTATTAAAGAAACCAGTAGTTATCAAATATCAAAATTATGAGCAAAATACAGTTTAATTGTATGCCCTGTTCTCACTCTATCTTTTTCTGCTCACCATCCACTGACAGTTGCATAAAATACAGATGTTTGCACTTGAGTTACACGAATGAAGAAACACTGTAAACAATGATTACAAGTTTCCCCCCACTTGAATAACTTAAGAATAACTACAGTTATGATGGTGCCACTTCAAAAAGCATAATTAAAGTATTGAGCTCTGATGTACGGAAAATAGACATGTAATTAGAAAACAGTCAGATCATGAGTCGTTAAGAAGACTTGAATGGCTTATCCTTCCCTTACCAAGGAGTTTCCACCTTCTCATGCAGACAGTGAACTGCATCATTATACTAACAATACATGAAGGATGCATACATTTTTTACTATTAAGTTAAAGTGGTGCTGCTAATTTTTGCATAAAGAAGCAGCTTAGAAGAAGTAAGCTGTTGGGAATTACTTTTGGGTTATGTGTTTTTCCATCACTTAGGAGAAATAGCTGTGCTAGATTTTGTAACTGCAATAGAACTTAGCCTAACTTTTCTTCCACTATGCTATTTGTTACTAGCTATTAATTTATTAATATTTTCTATCTAAAACCATTAATCTTAAAACGCATTAAGGAAACACCAGATTCTCATAGTTAATTTCTGCCTGAAATGAATTTCAGGAACCTGAAAATCCATTGCTCCTTAGGAGAGCAGAGCTTAGCAGAGAGACAGCTGACAAGAAGGAAACTGACATTGTACTTCACATTGTATTTCTTGGATTAATTACTATTTCTGCTCCTTCAGGATGCATTTGGGAGGCAGGTATCACCTGCATTTCCCTTACTTGGCTAAACGTCAGCTGGGCAAGAAGGAAATCTGCCCTCACCATTGATAGCAAAGAGGTAAAAGCTGCCATGGCCATCTCGCTGTTGAACCGTCATATTCAAAGAACACGGTTATGTTGCATAAACACATCAGAGCACTTCAGGGAGAGGAGACAAAATGTTTTTACAAAGGAAAAGTGCAACCTCAGTGCAGGAGACCCTGGTGCTCTCCCCAGAGGTAGTGTGAGAGAGCAGATGAAACACCAGTACTCTGGTTCAGCTGTATGTGTTGGATGAATACCCCTTTGCGAGTAACAACACAAAGAGAAATCGTAATTGTTGTAACTATCTTTACAGGCCTAAGAGTTGCAACGGATGCCGACCGGGCGCGGCCAGCCGCACGGTCTCTAACGCCTCACGGCGGCAGCAGGCTGCAGGGGCGGCGGTTGCGCGGGAAGGGACCCGGCGCTAACGTCCCGGCTCGGCCCCGCGGCCTGCCGCCTACGCAGGGGAGGAGGGCGCTCGGGGCCGGCGGGACGCTGGGCGCCGTTAGCGCCCGAAGCACCAGGTCGCTGCCGCGGCGCCCGCCGCACCCCGCAAGGCGACGGTGGCCGCGGCTGGTGGGTGCCGCGCAGCTACCGACAGAACTACCGCTCCCAGCGGGCACCGCGGCCCGGCCGGCCTCGATTGGCGCATGCGCCGCAAGGTGCGCCGCGCATCCTCCCTGGCTACCTCCTCCTCCTATCCCCCGCTGCTGACTTACTCTTCCCTCGGCCCATTGGTCGGTGTCAGCCGGAAATAGCTTCTCCCCTGTGTCCCCTGGAAGTTGTAGTTTTCCCTACCCACTGCAGTAGTCCAGCATGAGCAGGGCAGGCTGTGCGCCCGTACCCCTAGTCCCGGCGTGCCGCGCGGCGCTGCCCGGAAGGAGCCGTCAGCAGTCGGCGTTGGCGGGCGCTGCGGGAGCCGGCGGGCAGCGATGGCCGGGCAGATGGCGGTGCTGGGTGAGCGCGGGCGGGAGCTCTAGAGCCCGGGCCGGCTGGCGGGCTGCTGAGGGGACGGTGCCGGGCGGGCGGCGGTGGGGCTGGCGGAGCGTCGGGGAGCCCCGGGGAGCCCTGGCCCCGCCTGTGGCAGCCTTCTCCTGGCTGGGCCCAGGCGCGTCTCGTCACCCTGCCTCAGGCGGTGGGCGCTGAGCGCACTCTGTGGCTTTTTGGGGCTCTTGCAGGCTTTCTGATAGCGTTAACGCCCCGGAGGGGCTTCTCAGGATAGCACGGCTTCCTGCGGCGTCTTCGCCGTGCTTCTCTGGAAAGCCGAAGTGCTCAGTGGCGAATTGCTAAGAAATGCCTTGGAAGGCTCTCGGTCAAAAGTCAACCGGTTCTTTCTCGCTGATCTGTTTGAAACGCAGCTGTTGACCACCCTTTCCTGCTGGGAAAGGAGCTTATTCGCTCTTTGAAATTTAAACTATTTAGATTTCGTCTTCTCATTTTTTGTTTGCTAGAGAGTTTTTTTTAGCCTCCTCTGAGGCGTTGCTTTATGTTAGATTTTTTGGGGTTTTGTTTTGTCTCTTGATTACATGTAATTTATTTACAAAAGGAAAAAAAAAAGAACTTTACTCTGTACTTAAACTAGTCTACTTCTTGATTTCAGGACATATAAAAGATTCAGAGGTATGGAAAGATAAGCTTTGGGAGCTATGACTGAAAGAGGCTGAGTTAGTATGTTTTTTTCTCCTCCTTATTTTTAGACTTCCACTGAAGTTGGGGGAGATGTTTGAATCGGGAGTTTGTCATTTCACTGTGATTTTGTGTAGCCTCTAACTATATGTCCCTTAGATGCAATCATAGGCATTGCCCTAAATATCCTAATTAGCCTATATTTTTGAAGTACCTTACAGAGACAAAAAGAATTATTACAGGGTTTTTTTATTTTTGGCTTTGCTGTACTTCTTGGACTTTTAAAATCAGTTTAGTATTTAATGCATAAGATTTTTGAGTCTCTTTACCATTTCTGTGTTGGATTAGAAGACCTGAACTTGCTGGTGACCTTTGAAGAAATCAAAAACTAGTTAAGTAGCTGAACAGGCTTCAGAGTGTGAAATAAAACTGCCTGAGGTGTAATGTATAATACCATGTAATTTGCATTGCCTTCTAAGTTTGCAGCAGTAGTTACCCTAACCCTATTTTTTTAAAAAATCTGTGTTTCAGGTTCGGCTGTTCTGGCTCTTTTATTAGCTGGTTATCTAGCACAGCAGTATCTGCCAATGCCTACACCAAAAGTAATTGGGATTGACCTTGGCACAACTTACTGCTCTGTTGGTGTCTTTCTTCCTGGAACAGGGCAGGTGAAGGTTATTGCAGATGAAAATGGGCACAACAGCATACCAAGTATAGTCTCTTTCACAGATAGAGATGTGTATGTAGGATACGATGGCCTAGAATTGGCTGATTCAAATCCTCAGAACACCATATATGATGCAAAAAGATTCATTGGGAAAATCTTCACTTCAGAAGAGCTGAGAAGTGAAAGTAGCAGATATCCCTTTAAGGTAAGTAGCCACCTTTTTCAGTTCTCTCCAGGCAGTAAGCTATAGGATACTTGAAACATGTAGTAGGTGTCTGCTCAGGAGTCATTCAGCTAAATTTGATCTGCTCAAAAACTTTAAGAGATATCCAGAGAGGGGAGGGGGAAGCAGTTGTGGAAGTTGCATACCTTGGCACAAGAGCTGATGGTTATTTTCAAGAGGACCATATCGTCTACTGTGAAAGGTGTATCTGGGTAACCTTCCAGTTCCTTCTCTTAAAATACTAAGTTTCAAATTGAAATTCTAACTGTGCTTTGCTAGTACTTCACTTTTTCCCACTGACATTAAAAAAAAAAACAAAACACAAAAGTCCCATCTTCTTTGTTCCAAGCATTTTTTCCTCTGGCATTTTTCTTGTGCATACTTGACTAGCAGCAGATCTTGAAAGCTGCTTTTTAAAGAAAAGGTATAGTATTAATTTAACATGGTGCAGTATTTGCTGAAAAGAGGCATTTTCAGGCACTGCAAACAGCCTTTGAATTCTTTACTTGTTAAAAGAAACTGATGTGGTACCAACCTGTTTGCTTCCTTTCAGAAAGAACCACCTGTGGGAAGCTTTATCAGTAGAATTGTAGAATTGTTGGAAGTGACCTCTAAAGGTCATCTAGTCCAACCCCTCTGCAGTAAGCAGGGATATATTTAACTATATCAGGTTGTTCAGAGCCCCATCAAACCTGACCTTGAATGTCTCCAGGGATGGGGCCTCCACTGCCTCTCTGGGCACCTCTTCCAGTGTTCCATCACCCTCATAGTGAAGAGCATTTTCCTAATATCCAATCTAAATTTCCCCTTCTCTAGTTTAAAACCATTGCCTCTTGTCCTATTGCTACATGCCATTGTAAACAGGCCCTCCCCAGCTTCAGGTATTGGAAGGCTGCTTTAAGGTCTCCCCGAAGCCTCTTCTTCAGGCTGAACAACCCCAACTCCCTCAGCCTGTCTTCTTAGAAGAGGTGCTCCAGCCCTCTGATGATTTCTGTGGCCCTCCTCTGGACCTGCTCCATCAGGTCCATACCCTTATTCTGTTGAGGGCTCCAGAGCTGGACACAGTACTCCAGATGAGGTCTCACCAGAGCAGAATGGCAGAATCACTTCTCTTGATCTGCTGGCCACACTTCTGTTGATGCAGCCCTGGATGTGACTGGCCTTTTGGGCTGTAAGTGTGCACTCCTGGCTCACATCCAGCTTTTCATTCACCAAACCAAGTCCTTTTCCAGAGGGCTGCTTTCTATCGCCTCATCCCCCAGCCTGTATTGATAACGAGAATTGTCCTGACCCAGGTGCAGGACCCTGCACTTGGTCTTGAAGAACCTCATGAAGTTCACCTTATTTCACTTCTCCAGCTTGTCCAGGTTGCCCTGGATGACATCCTGTCCCTATGGCATGTCAAATGCACCATTCAGCTTGCTGTCATCAGTAAACCTAATGATGAAAAAGCATTGCTTTTATTTTACTTTAATTTACTTTTTTTGAAGTCGATTACACAGTTGATAGGTCTTTACTTTTTTTTTAATGTGTCTTACCTGCGCACAGTGGATGTCACTATTTTGGATATACTTGGACCCCTTAAGTGGCGTGTTTTGTATACTACTTGTAGTCAAGGAGTTAGTGAATCAGGAGGTGGCAAAAGCACATTCATATTTTTCCAGAATAAACAGACTATGTGCAAATAAAACATTTGACAGTAGCAGAATGGGAGAGCAGAACAAAAAGACTGCTCACCTGTGGATTGTGTTGCTTTTTCCTCCTAGATTTTCAACAACAATGGATCAGCTGAATTTTCTGTGACAACTAATGAAACTTTTCACATCACTCCAGAGCATATTGGCTCTCAGCTGCTACTGAAATTGAAGCAAATGGCAGAGGACTATCTTGGCATGCCCATTTCAAAAGCAGTCATCTCTGTGCCAGCAGAGTTTGATGAAAGGCAAAGGAATTCTACCATTAAGGCAGCTGACCTTGCAGGTGATGTCTCTTCATTCTAGCGTTTTTCTATGAAACCTTCAGAGCTATTTTGGTAACAGTAAAGTCTTTGGGGAGGATATAGAAATGATGAATCAGTGATAGGGAATCTTAGAATGTATTTTATTGTGTTGGGTTCTTTTTAACAGATCATTAACAATTGTGAGGAACAGCAGAATACACTTGGGTACCCACAGGTGCAGCTGACTAATGTAAGCATAGCTAGCTAGTAGTAGTGAGTTTTACTCAGGGAAAAATGGTCTTGGCAATCTCCAGATAAAGAGACTGTACACAGCACCTTTGGATAATAATTTCAACAGAAATAGAACACGTGAAATAAGTCTCCTTAGCAAAGTTGTTTTCTGGAAGAAATGTGTTTTGGCAAATGATAGGTCATGACTTCACCCTGATGCTGAAGTAGTACTACTTTAGGCTTAAATAAGGAAAAGAATTCATTGAGTATCGCTGCTTAGAAAACTATTTGCTTTAGCTCTAATACTTAATTTAAGTTTTGTTTAAAAAAAATAAACCAAAAACCAAATAAACAAAAAAAACAAAACACAAAAAAACTTTAGTTAATGGTAAATGTCATTATGATGTGAGAATAGCACTTTTCTAAAGTTTATCTGACCTTTGCTTGGTATCTTTGCTCTTTGTAGGGCTAAACATTTTGCGGGTAATCAATGAACCCACAGCTGCAGCTATGGCTTATGGACTCCACAAAGCTGATGTGTTTAATGTTCTGGTGGTGGATTTGGGTGGAGGAACTTTGGACGTGTCCCTCTTGAACAAGCAGGGGGGGATGTTCCTCACACGAGCCATGGCAGGTGAGAAAAATGCTCTGCTTTCTCAAGGAGCGGGGGGAAAGGTGCACCTAAAGTCACCATTAGAGGGGCTTTTTAAAACATACCAGCCTTGTCACAGAGCATCCTCTGAATGCATTCTCAGCTGCCTTTCAGGCAAAATTAGGTTTGTGACTGTTTTCAACAATTAAGATAAATTCATGGGTTTTGGCTGACTCGAGGGAATAAGTTGTGGTTTCGTTTGCATTGTGGCTGCTAATTTTTGTGCCCGCTAGTTACATACGGGTATGTATTACAGCTCCTTTGACTGGACTTTTGGAGGCAGGGTGTGTTACAGGTGTTTCTATTACCTTTTCCAAGCTGGAAATACTTGCCAAACCACTGACCAGTGCTTTAGAGCATCCCCACTGTTGTGTTTGGCTCCAGCTCAGTTGGGCAGGGATTGGGAATGCGTATGCTGTTAACCCAGAAGGAAATTCTGTCTTATGTATGTACCAGAGTGATTTATCACTTGGCAATGAGATCTGGCAGCAATGTTTACGAAAACTGTCCTGAATGTGCAACTGTTTCTCATGTGACCTGGCTTCGGACAGGTCTGAGATGTGGCGCTAATTGCCTGCGGTACCTCCGTGAACAGGTTTTGATGTGAGCTGCTGCTCAGGTCAGTAAGAGTGGAACATCAAGAAACATTCAGCAGGTTCACTCTGATTTACTTAGAGGTCCACTTCCATGAATTCCTGTTTCCAGTCAAAACAATAGAAACTGTTCTGCAGGCGTTTTTTTTTTAACTCTTTCATATCAGAAGCAAGAACAATTGTTTTAAAGGTTTTGAAAACATGGTGCAAGAATCTTTCAGTAGAAACTCGTTATATATTATGCTTTTTTTCCTCTCTGAAGGCTAATATAAGATACACCTCTTGATAGAGCTTGAAGTTCACTGCTTGCATTTCATCACTTTCTTCAGCTTTTCTCAGGGCACACGAATAAGCTTCAGTGGCATGCAGTTTTTTTGTGTGAGTGCATGAAGACATTGAGTTACTTGAAACTTAAAACAATAATCCTGCTAGAGCTCTACTGTTGAAGGGCTAAGGGAAAAGTCCATTCTGGACAGACATTTGAAACTGGAAGCTTTAGCTGGAAAAACAATTTGCTGTGAGAGATTGGGTTACAGGGTTCCAGCTAGAAATTGTTACATGTTTTCTTCTGTAAAAAAAACCCCTCTGATTTCACTGTTTTTTTTTTCTGTTACAGTGAGCAGAGCAGTTCCAGGGGGGGTTCCATTGGGGGGGAGGGATGGTGTGATTCTATAATAGTTGCTAAATAAAAATCTGGATATTACTATCCATTGTGCATTCTTCAGTGGACAAGAATGATGTCTGTAAGCACAGGTCTGTGAGCTCTTGTGCTGCGCTTACAGTCCTAGTATCATTGTTCTGGTCCTTGTGCACCATCTCCCTGTAAAAGAGAAGATGCATGTGGCTTTCAGAAGCTTTGAACGGCATGTGTCTAATGCCTTCTATTCTGATGTTTCAGGTAACAACAAACTTGGAGGACAGGATTTTAATCAGAGATTGATGCAGTACTTATATGATCAGCTCCATCAAATGTATGGTTCTCTGCCAACAAGAAAAGAAGAAATACATCGCCTCAGACAGGCTGTGGAAGCAGTTAAATTAAATCTAACTGTTCACGAGGCAGCTACACTAAGGGTGGTGTTGACTATGCCAGAAAGGAAGCTTACAAAAGAACTTTCAGAAAGTGACATAAAAACAAACAATGATCTCAAAAGCAAACCTTCACAAAAAACAAAAGATTTGAAAAATCTTGGAGATGCTTCAGAAGTAGAGAACAACTTTGTCCAAGTTGTATTTGAAACGGAAATCTCTAGGAAGCTATTTGAGACATTAAATGAGGACCTTTTTGAGAAGATTCTTGTGCCCATTGAACAAGTGTTGAAGGAAGGCCACCTACTCAAAGGAGAAGTGGATGAAATTGTGTTAGTTGGAGGCTCCACCCGGATTCCTCAAATACGCAGAGTTATTCAGGATTTCTTCGGAAAGGAGCCTAACACCTCTGTGGATCCTGATCTAGCAGTTGTAATGGGTGTAGCTATCCAAGCAGGAATTGTTGGTGGGTCCTGGCCGCTTCAAGTCAGTGCCATAGAAATTCCTAATAGGCATTTACGGAAGACTAATTTTAACTGAAAAGAAACTCTTCCTCAGTACATTCCATCTCTCCAGAAGTGTACTCTGATGGTGCATACTTATCTGACTGGCAGAGGAGCTTAATCTTAGCTGTATGATAATAACTTTTTAACTATTCCAGTTAGGTGTTACTGGATGCCTACCTGTATTAAAGCTAGATGTTACTTTAAAGGTACAAGTGGTTTTCAAGGTTTGGAAGTGACCTGTATTTGCTTGTGGATTGCATATTGGATGAAAATGCTAGTGATGACACACCTGTGTTTTCTTGCTAAATTTTATTAGCAAATTCTGAAGAGGTGTGTGTTTAAAACATAAAGGGAGTGTGACCAAAGGTTAGAGATCATGCAATATGGTACTGTAGGTATTCCTAGGTCCAGTATATTTACTTTGAAAGAATGTGAAGAAGCAGTGTTAACGCACATAGCGCTAGCAGCGTTGAGCTTGAATTTATTTATTAAACTGAGTCTTTAGAGCATTTAAGCACCTTTCTAAAAGGCATGTTGCAGCTTGAATAAGACATGCATTCACTTGATTCTTCTGCTGTTCATAACAGCATAACGGTATTACTGAGGCTATATGGCAAATTGTCTCATGTTTCAGCCAAACCATATTAAGAAACTTAGCTCTTGCTAATGTAGTTACTTAGTCTGTCTCCAAGGGCTTACTTCCTGATCTGGTGTTGATGGTTAACATACAGGTGCTGCTGTTGTACCACTTATGTTCTCCACAGAGAACAAGGGTGTATCGCCAACTATTGATACCTCCCCCCTGCCTTATTTGAAAATTGCAGTAATTTTACATATCTTAAAGCCACACCTCTGTATCTTCTCTTGAATATGACCAACACAAATTTCATTGTTGTCCATCTGCAAGTGTCTGACATCTTTGACCTGGAGTACACCAGCTTTGCTGCTCTTGGGGAGAAAGTGTGTGATGTTCCTGTAGTCCTAGTAAATGAAAATTCACCCAACTATTCTGTACTTTTTAGCTCTTATCTCTGCAGAGTTTTATAATTTCCTTACTCTAGACTTGACAAAGATCAGAGACCGTAGCTGTTGTTTTGGAAAGGGAGCAGTGTGTGTAACTCAGGATTTGAGGTAGCACTTCTTAGGATTGTACTAAGCAAATAGTTTGCTACCCAGCTATCTAGCAAGTACATGAGAAGAAAAACCTAATGATCTGAAGGGGGAAAATAAATAAATAAATAAATTGGTGACGGTTCTCCTCTCTTCAGAGGGTTGAATTGGTACTTAAAGGCCAGTTGAATTCTTTTACCCGTGTAGAACTTTCTACAGTGGAAACACTTCTTTCAGCTAAGACTGGCTTCAACATCCATCAACCCAGTCTTAATCAGATAAGCTCTAGTAACAGGTGGTTCTAAGCATTTTCTTGTATTCTCCAGAATAATTTTGTTCATATTAAGCTTGCCAAGATAAAATGCGGGGCTTAGATTTATTGTTTAACCTATGACTATATTAAAGTAGGCTTATTATTTTTCTGGCAGTAGGCCTGATTTATGGCACTTCCATAAATCAGTTGTGCTGTTTCAGCTGTTTGCATAGCAATTGTCTAAACGTATCTTTGAAGTAATCCAATTAAAAACCTCTTAAACTTAATCATAGTTGCACACAGCTATTCCATCAGCATTGTTTAACTTCACAGAGGATTCCCAAAATACTGCTATCTGCTTAATTTCTCTGAGTTAAAAATCAAAGGGATTTGTTGTTGGTGGTGGGTTTTTTAAGGATTTTTTTTTTTCCTTTGTACCTCTTTGAAAGTGACCCTGTCAAAGTCTGTATGGAACTTCCAGTTACTAAAACTACTGTGTTGAAAGAAGTGCCTCTTCAGTAGAATCATGGATAAATGCCAATATACAGTGCAGTTCTTGTACACAGTTGCTATTTGGGGCCTTTGCTTTGCAGATATAAATATATGTCTTTAATTCAACATATACTCCGATGTCTTTGGAGTCATGGTGGCCTTTCTTTCTGCCTGATATAAATCTCAAAGCTTACTGGAGTTACAGTAGGTCTTCAGTCTCTTTTCATTTGTGCCCTGTGATAGGATATGGAGTAATGATAGCAAGATGAAACACAGGAAGTTCCACCTCAACATGAGGAAAAACTTCCTCATGGTGAGAGTGACAGAGCACTGGAACAGGCTACCCAGGGAGGTTGTGGAGTCTACTTCTCTAGAGACTGTCAAGACCCATCTGGATCTGTGCCTGGGTGTTCCTGCGCTGGCAAGGGGGTTGGACTCGATGATCTCCAGAGGTCCCTTCCAACCCCTAACATTCTATGATTCACTTTTTTTTTTTAATGCACTGTGTAAAATGAGCAGACCTATATAAAAATATAACCACATCACAGTGAAGCTAAACTATGAAATGGGGTTTTTTTTCCATTTTCGGACAAGTTAGGTAGGATTGTGGGAAGCAACTTTAAACTGTTAAACTCTCAATGCAAATAAAGAAAGTACTTTTCTTTTTACATACTCCTTCACTCTGGAGGAGTTAAATCTCTTTCAGTGTTAGTCTGGGGTTTGTAAGGGAAAGGTGAGTTGTTTACTTGGGGGGGGGGGGAAACGTCACAAATGGATATTTATTTAGATTTCTATACAGATATTTTTTTGAGAAGTTACTGTACATTGGATATCTCACTGCATCCTTATTTATCAAATAACTTCCCTAAATTCTGTAGTCAAGTTATTTATTTTGAATCTTTTTAGCGCTATATTTTGGCAGGAACCATTGAATTTTAAAGATGAGTTCATTGTGCTAAGTGGATATTTCCAGGTATGCACATGTGCTGCTTACCTAAAGTCTCTCTTTAAACAAATGGATACTTGAAGGCTGAAATCTTTCTACAAACAGTCCTTGAAATCTGAGTATGTGAAGTTGGGTCTGTAACAAATTTATATAGCTCAAGTGTGTTTTGTGAGTTGAAACTCTTAAAGCAAAAGATGCCTCAGCAATTGTATGTTCCTGAATTGTTTCCAAGTGCAGAAGATGAAATCCATTTTATAAACAGCCTTTTAGAATGTTTTTAATAAAACCAATTTCTGTCCCTCGGATATGTCTTGTTTCAGTATCTCAGGGAAATATTCTCTTAGCACTACTTCCCCGTCTTTCCCAAATTCACTTGGAGGTTAGAGGGTGAAGTTGTAATCACTCAGCTTCTCAAGGGGTTACTATTCCCTTTCTCCTCAAGCTGCAGTCTGGGGTGGGAGAATGGAACTGAGCAGAAAAGTGCAGGTTGGTGCAAGGAATGACTGTGAGGAAGCACTAACAAGGAGAGAAAAGCCTGGTCAAAGGGGGTGACAATTAACTGTTTGCTCCTGTTGCGAGGGGAAGCAGTTCCCACCCCTGTTATGCTTACACTCCTTGTGCCCTGCCTGCTGGATCACAGGATGTGGGACAGGAACAGACCCTTCCTCGTATTGATCAACAGCTGCAAGACGGATGTGGGGAACTGCTCCCAGCATATGCAGAGTGAAGGTTAGGAACAGATTTACGCAGAATATGAGAAAATTATATTTGAAAAGTTGCAGGTAGGGAAGTGTGTCCTAATAGGTTCCAAATTGTCATTTGGTATTTCCAGCTGTGAAGGGGGGTTTCTACATGTATGTCATCTTGGGATTCAGGCTGGGAAATGTGTGGCCTCTGTCAGTCTCTCGGATAAGGAGACTGAGTGCACCCAGTAAGTTTGCAGACAACACAAAATTAAGCAGGAGTGTTGATCTGCTTGAGCATAGGAAGGCTCTAGAGAGAGATGGACAGGTTGGATCAATGGGCCAAGGTCAACTCTATGAGGTTTAATAAGGCCAAAGGCCAGGTTCTGCACTTGGGTCACAACAACCCCATTCAACACTACAGGCTTGGGGATGAGTGGCTGGAAAGCTGCTCGCCAAAAAGGAACCCAGGGGTGTTGGTTGACAGCCGACTGAACATGAGCCAGCAGTGTGCCCAGGTGGCCAGGAAGGCCAACAGCATCTTGGCCTGTATCAGAAATGGCATGGCCAGCAGGAGGAAGGAAGTGATTGTGTCCCTGTGCTCTGCACCAGTGAGACCACGCCTCAAGTACAGTGTCCAGTTTTGGACACCACAGTATAAGACATAGAGGTGCTAGAGCAGGTACAGAGGAGTGCAGTGAAGCTGGTGAAGGGATTGGAGAACATGTCTTAGGAGGAGATGGCATTGTATAGTCTGAAGGCTGAGAGAAGACCTTACTGCTCTCTCTACCTGAAAGGAGGTTGTAGTGAGGCCAGTGTTAGCCTCTTCTCCCTAGTAACTAATGACAGGACGAGAGGAAATGTCCACAAGTTGTGCCAGGGGAAGTTCGGATTAGATATTAGGAAGAATTTATTTACTGAAAAAGGAGTTAAACATTGGAATAGATTGCTAGATTGCCCAGGGAGGTGGTGGAGTCACCATCCCTGAATGTGTTCAAAAAACGGGTAGATATGGTGCTTTGGGACATGTTCTAGTGGTCATGGAGTTGTTGGGTACAAGGTTGGACTTGATGATTTTGGAAGTCTTTTCCAACCTTAACGATTATATGTCTAGAGACCTTGAATGATGGTGGTGTTCCATAAATGAACCTTTCTGTCTGCATTTTAAACCCAATCCAAAATTTTCATGGAAAACTTCTGCCCAGAAACACAGCCAGAAAAAAAGGCTACAGAGCATTTGCAAGCTCCTCGCTTCCCCAGTGCAAAAGCCATGATGATAATTCTAGGTCTAGTCCAACCTTCCCCCAGCAGACAGCCATCAGCTATGGCTGGCAAAAGGCGGCACTGTATATGCTTCTGTGAGGGAGAGGAGGGGTTTCTCCTTGACTTCTTTCCAGTTCCTCGTGTGATACTACCAGGAAAGCATAGAGCAAGGGCTGGAAGCAAGGCTGAGGTACCTGAGAAGATGCTGTGTGTGGAATTTTTGAATGCTGTGCGGAAGGAAGTTGAATCAGAGCATGAACAGGTTCTGTGTTATGATTCTCCCCATGAAAAGGAAAAACAGAGGCACAGTGCCCTTCTGAGTCTCATTCTCACTTCAGACTCTGCCCTGAGACTCTGGCTGTCACACCCTTCCTTTCCCTAACCCCAGCAACCTAGCTGGAAAAGGAAGCTAAAGCTGTAGCTCCTCAAAGGTATGAACTGTTGGGTCTCATACTATCTCCAACCAAGCAATGGTCTCCTGCCCAGTTACAAGGCCATTTTGAGAACAGACCCAAACACCTTATTGGGACTCTCAGCAGTTACTGCCCCATATAGGGCCTTTCACAGGTGGTGGGTGCCTATGAGCAGCTCTACAGGATGAGACTGGGACCTGATCCCCAAATGCCCTGGAGGCACAGGAGAATTGCTGTTTGGGGTGAAAGTGCAGGAGAGGCAAGGTGCACATTGAGCTGGCCTGAAGGGCTAATGATGTGGCTTTTGTTTGTACAGTCAAGGGAGTTAGCTGGTGATGTTGCATTTGGTGGGTTGTGTTGGGTACTGCAAAGCCTTAATTAACACTGAACTTGAGGCATCCAAGTGATGCCTCTTTGCTTCTTAGAATGAGTCTTTTTGACATTGGGGTGCGAGCAGAGGTTGCAGATCCTGGGTGACATTCTTACTGCAAAACTGCCTTTTCCTGCCTACCCTAACCCTGGTAGATGGTTTACATTGGTAAGCTATTGCTGCACGAAAATACAGCAGGAGTGCATCATGCTGCTTCTGCCTCTACTGCACCTCCTTTTTCAAAGTACAGCTGTATGGGAGGACTAGAGCTTGATGCAGGATAAGGAATGGCTGTTCTGCTTTTGCTGACACTAGTCCACCATTCTGTTTTCTCTCAGACTTTGCAATTATTCAGTCTGCAGCTTTCCTCACCTGTTGTCTGAAGGTAGTCTGAAAATATAAGGCTATGTTAGCTCAACAGTAACCACAGAAAACCCTTCTCCCCACAAATAATAATATTTTTTAAAAAAAGTAAAAATTACCATGTGCTCATGCTAGTCATCAGATTATGTTCTCTGTACCTTGCAAAAGAAGTGGGTGTCTGCGGTACTGAAGTCTACCTTTCCTAGCCTTAAGCCTAAATCTTGAAATTCAGTTTAGGAACAGCACTCTCACTTCAGTCTTTTCCAGTCCCTCCTGCAATATGTCCAGGTAAAGGTGGGTTTGGAGGGAAGCATAAAGGTGGGTAAGGGGTGGGGACAAAGTTGGAGGAAGCAGAGCCTCAGAAGTGCCTGTGGCACTTTGAATCTTGCAGGGAAGTTAAAGGTTGGTATGAGAAGGTTCTGCTTTGTTGGGAAGGTACTGTTGGCAGATGAAAAACAGAGAGCTGTTCTCTCACCTGAGAAACATTCTGTCACACCAGTTTCTCCAAGACTTTCAGAAGATATAGTTACTTGGCAAGGTTGTTCCTGCTCTAAAATCATTATATGCTTCTAGTAGTTTTATGCAAGTAATAGTATATTTAGTTTTGGTTTGTAGCCAACTAAACTAGATGGTACTCTGTAGTGTCGGAAGACAGGCATTCTTTTTTACCTTCTGGAAAAGACAGAGAAAGCGTTTACCTTCACTGTAGTAGAATCACATCTTTGAGGTACTTTCTTCAGAGAGCACTCATCACTTCTCATCATCTTTCTGAAACAGTGAATATGATTTGCTTGCTATCAGGCAAGGAAATAAGCTCCTACTTGAGATTAACCAGATGTCAATATTAAAATAATATAACAGGGCTGTAGCTTGAAACTTTATTTGTGTACTTTGGGTATTTTTATTTTTTAAAGCAGTTGATAGGGGTGTTCTCTTAGTTTTTGAAGACAGGATTGCATTGGTTGAGTTGCTATGAAATAGGAAGTTTTAAGAACTGTAATAAAAATGAAAATTAGTATTTTTATATGGCCTACAGAAGCATAAGCATGTTTGAGTGACACTTCCAGTAAATTTACATAACCTGTCTTGTTGCTGTAATTAGTACTGAGGTTTGTATTAAAATCTACTAGCAGAAGGATAGCTGCGCCTGACTTTTTTTTTTCTGGGATTCCTTCACAATATGGTTTTGTAATGCTCAATTAGATACACAAGATGTGATTTCAGTTATTTGAAACATTTTTTTCAGTTATTCAGAAATCACGAGGTCAAAGGAAAAATTAACTTGATGTGACAATCTTATTGCCTCAAGAATTACCAAAGTACACATGCAAATATGGATGTCCTAAAAATCAACACCAAGTGACACCTATCTACACAACAAGCAGTTTTGTTTTTTTATGAATTTGCAAGCATAATCAGAATGTATTAACTAAATGGACATAATGTCAGAGCAATTTCCTTAAGTACTATTTTTAATTAAAAACAGCATGCAAACAGAAAGATTTATTTTCCAATCAGTCTTTACTAGTGCAACAGTTAAAATATGCCATGAAAATTACTGCTTCATTATGTTGTTCCAGTGCCAGTATGATCAAAATAAGAGATTTGTATAAACTCCAGAAGTTGTTTTAAGAAAACTGATCAATATATACAGATTGTAGTTGCAGTAAACAGTGATGCTGTGAGGAGCTTTTGAGTAAGCTACTTGTTTTATATGGAATATAGAATGGTCTATGTATGTGTGGAATGCCAGATATCCCTCTAGTGTTTACTGGAGTAAGGAATTCTCATCTTCATTATGAATTCATTTATTAATTTTCTTTATCTCCTTATCCCAGCCTCTAAAACCATTTCAGAAAAGGCACCTTTTCATTGTAACAAATTGTGTGGTGTATCATATTCTAGAATCCTTTCTGCGTCCAGAACAAGCACTCTACAATAAAAAAGCAGAAAGATTACAGAAGAAAAATCAGCTCCTCAACCATATTTTCCACTCCTAATACAGATGGATAATGGTAACTCTTGTTTAGAAGAAATATCATTTCACTAGGTAATTCATTGGTTTCTAAAGCTAGCTATATTAAAAAAAAAAACCCTTTTGAAAATGACATTTTTGCTTAATTGGTGAAAATGCTACAATATAGTCTATTTACTCTAGGGAATTAAGTGGTCCTAATAGCAGCTTATACCTGTATCTTAGCAGGAAAAATTACTAAATTCTGTATTTATAAGGGGGAAACAGAACACAAGTTATTGATAATTAATATTGATGCTCAAGTGTTTCATGATACTTTGGATTGTACAGATAAAAAGATACTAAGGTAAAAAGTGCTGGAGTGTAAAATTCAGCAAGCCTGAAAACTGACGCATTTGAAGGAAGCCATTTATTTTTAAAATGACTTACTGAAATTTACTTACCTCTCTGAATCTATGACTGTATGTAACCTGTGGGCTATAGTTAATACTGTGCAATTGTAACACTCTCTTTTGATGGTGGACTGCACGAAGTTATCCGTTTCCATGTCAACAGATGCTGTTGCCTCATCCAGGACCAGGATTTTTGCCTTTTGCAGCAAAGCACGGGCCAGACAGACCAGCTGTCTCTGCCCAACACTGTTAAAAATACATTTGAAAAGGTCAGGTGAGGACACTGAAGAAGGGGAGAACAATATAAAGCTGAGATTACTGTGGAGCCTATCTGTTGTATCTCTCTTAACAACACTTTATACTTCTGAAAAGACTGGTGAAATATGTTCACCTTGTTTTGGATATTTTGGTTTCTTCTTGCTCAGCATATTAACAATTGTTAAGGTGTGACTGTTAAACAGCTGTGGCTGAACTTTGTACTGTAAACCTAGTCTTTCCTTCAATTTCTATATTCACGTTATAATGGGGACTCTGAATAAGCCAGACTGAATCCTAAACCACTTTTTAATAATGTCCACTGCAAAAATTTGGACAGTCCCATATGTTAGCTGTAGTGTATACCTTCTAGAATCTGCCTCCTGAAAATGATTGGACAAAAAAAATTCAAGCCGATACTCAGTGCACTCAATTTAAGACCTGCCTCTTTGCTGCTGAAAGTATTTGTCAGTATTTGCCTTTAGTATTTGTCTCCTAGAGCTTAGAGTCCTTTTATTTCAAGCGTCACCCTCCTTACATAACTATCGGTTAATGTTTTACAAGGAAAAATTAAGTTGCCTTGCCTAAGCAAATAAAGCAAAGGAATAAGCTCTCTGTAGCTTTGCCCTCTTTCCAGGTTTGATGGATTTGGGGTTTTTTGTTCCGTGCTGGTTTGGGTTTTGGTTTGTTTGGGTTTTTTTTTAAACTGAAATAAATGAGCACTTTTCTATGCAAATCTAATTAGGTGTCTCATGAATTGCCCCCCTGCTCCTTTATGCCTACTCAAATACTTTAGCTGAAAATAGCCTCTTCCTTGGCTTCCCGTACAACACAGGCCATAGGATTTATACAGTTGTGGTCAGTTGGCCACCTCAAAGAAACTCAAGAATAATTCTACTTAGAATGGTGGGAGAAGTGTGATATTTATTTTCTGATGTAAATTCTCTAGAAGGAACATCTAATTTTACAGTACCAGAAAACAACTGCAATAGCACTTTCTTGTTTATGTACCTGAGATTTTCAGCACCTTCTGAAATCTCATGAAGCAGATTCTTTGGGAGCAACTAGACAAAATCCTTTAAGTCACACAGTTCCAGCACCTCCACAGTTCGAGATCAGAGTGTTTTCCAAGTGGATCCAAATTTGGCTGCAGTGTCCCAGAAAACAAGATAGGGTCCTAAGGAATAGCAGAATGCGAGTGCTCAATTCCAGCACAACCTAGAACAGTCTGCCATAATTAACACAGGGAACTGGGACAAATAATTTAAGAAATGAAGCCTGGCAAGGGAAATTGTAAGATTTTGAAGCTGGTGGATGGAAAGATAAAAGTCATGTGGGGTCTCAGTGTGCTCATTTCACTGAGGTGAAATGTAAAGAGCAAAATATTTCTTATACTGTCTCTGTGCTGCTGGTTCTGTGGCTGACTGAAGACGTGCCCAGCATCTGGCAACTGCAACAACGTATGAATTGTTATGATTGTCAAGTTTGTGAAGCACTGGATATTACATTCATGAGCACTGTCAAGAAAAATTAGAAGGCTATGATTGTAAATCAAATATTCTTAATTTCCTACAGGAAAGGTGACATATTCAGCAATAAAAACAAAGGCAATTATTTCTTAAATATGCGTCACCAGTTTCTGTGCACTGAATACATCAGAGAATGTCTGGAAAAGTACACGTAGACATGCCAGGATGCATATGGGTCACATCCAACATTTACAACTGTAGAAACAACTATTCAGTAGTGAAGTCTAAACAGGTGCACATAAAAGCTTTTTTTTTTTCTTAAAAAAGGCAAATGTAAGAAGTCAGTACTCGACAACATAAGAATACATGTGCAAACAGACCTGATGTTTTTAGAAGCAGTAAACTGACACCCTGACTAACTGCAGTCACAAGGTTTGTGATCCATAGGTAAACTGTTAAAGGCCAATAACATTCACTAGCAAGTTACATGCAAGCAGAACAGTGATAGTCTTGAGGGAGCTAGGTGACAAAAATGGACTGTTAAAATTATGTGAACTCATGTGCATATTCTTCATTTAAACTTCCTGTCACTTGCATTAGAACATCATTGAAGTAATTTGCAAATCTGTACTTTAATATGACTGTTAAAAACTGTTTGAACTGGGACAGGCTGCCAAGACAGATTGCAGAGTCTCCTTCTCTGGAGACATTCAAAACCCACCTGGACATGTTCACATGCAACTGGCTCTAAGTGACCTTCTTTGGCAAGGTAGTTGGACTTGATGATCTCTGGAGGTCCCTTCCAATCCTTACCATTCTGTGATCCTGTGATTTTGTAAATTTGTGTTCCAGATTTTACTTTATACTAGAGCATTTCAGTGTAAATCAGTTTACCAATGTGAACACAATCCTAATGACATCTGAACTAGTCTTGAGTTTCCTGCTCTGTTCTGAAGTAAGGAGGGACAGCTTTACATGTCAGACCACAGCAGATTAATTTAAATACATATTGCATGATTTTTGTCTACATCACTTTATTCCCTACATTCTTCAGACATAATTAGAGTAATTTAAAAATATTTTTGCCTTCAGGTGGGACTTGAAAAACCTATGTAGCTATCCAAATACAGGTGCTGGAGAACATGAGTTATTCTAGCTAAGACTGTTAAACTAAACCTGGCATAATAAAACTTAATGTCCTGTTTATGACCTCCCTGTCTTGATGCTTCTTCCATATAATTGCTAACATGCAGTTGTGACATTATTCAGGAAATCATTATGCCAGCAGTACTGAAGATTACTGTATAATCAAATAGCTAAGATTCTCAAAAATTCAATTCTAAAATCTGATAGGCCATAACAGAGCCTGTTTTCAATGATCAGTGAAATTCTATTGGAGTTTTATGCCTCTGTCTCTTGGCAGCCTGTGAACTTTGGGGTTATAATTTCTCTAAGAAAAATGAAGTGTCTTGTGTTAGTCATTAAAAAAAAAAAAAAAAGTTATCTATGAGACATATCTCACCTGTGGAAAACTATTCACATATCCACATAGGTCATGGAGTCCAATTTCATTGCTAATTATTTTGCCTCCAGATCCCTCTAGAACTCTAAACAAGCAATTTGTGAGTGTCAATTTACCAGCTTCTCTTCTTCCAACAATTCCAACCTGAAACAGAAAGTTTTCTGATAAAGACTATAACTTTCTATACTATACATTCTATATGAAAAATGATTAGTGAACTCAATTTCAACTTTCAGTTCCTTCCACCACTATGCAATCCTACAGGTGTACAGAAGTTTTTAAACCTCACTTTTGCCAACATGTTACTCACAATCACAGCTCTGCCTCAGAAGCTGTTCTGCCTATATCTGTTTTAGTGGGAATCCTTTGTGTTCCTCCCTTTTGTCTAGCACCTCTCAGCTCAAACCAGTTATTCTAAACTAGGTCTCGCTGCGTGTTCCTTGATCCCAAACCCAAAGTTCATTAACACTTATCCGGCAGCATATTTCTCTATGTAAATATTCAGCACAGTGGAAAAGAGGTTTAATTTCCAATTTAGACCTTCTTTAAAACTGCCAAATTCATAAAACATCTGTTTCTTACAGGGATAAGAATTTTTACATACTAGGATAAAATACTTTTCCTTGTCTCATTTGTCTTTTCTTCAATGTCTTATCCATGTAACATCTTCCCTGTTCAACATCACCTTCAACATCTAGTATGGGAGTGCCCTCATATGAAATATTTTTTTACTAGCAAGTTGGGAAACAGAATTTTGTATTTCTGGTTTATTTCTTCTTATATACAGTACCTTCTCTTTACTTTGTGTCTGAAAAGAGACATTGTTCAGGGCTAAACCGAGATCCTTCCTGTACTGAGCCTTGTAGTTAACAAACTCTATTATTCCCCTATTGGGCCACCCAGATGGTGGGTTTTTTGACATTATCCATGGTTCCTGGAATTAAAACCATTTGTATTTCAGTATACAACAGTAAAAATGTTACAAGTTAATAAAAAAGTTAGGAAAACTATATATATATTTAAAAATTATGGCAGGTTTAGGATAATTCCAATGCAGTGTAAGGGAAGGAGAACCTACTTTCATGAACAGTGGGCAGAAATTTCCAACTAGGTTTTTTAGGGGTTTTGGGTTGTGGGTTGTTTTTGGGGTTTTTTTAAACAACATCTTATACACTTATTTCAAAAAGCAAACTCACTTTAACTAGGTGGTTGCTAATAGTCTGATATCTGTTCCATCGATTGACAGGAACTGATTTAATCTGATGCCTAGCCTTCCAGATATTTAAACTGCATATTTTATGAGAAACAGTTTATTTTAAGGAGTAGAAAAGAACAAAAAGATATGAACAAAGGCTAAGAAACATAAGCATGGGGGAAGGGTAAGAGAAAATAAAGGAGAGAGTCTTGTTTCCAAGATGGACCAAGGCTCTTATGCCTCTGTACTTATCATGAACACTGCTTTCAGAAAAGCATAGAAGGATGCCAAGAACTTTACTGGTCAAAACAGGAATAAAGCTGCTATAACTATAAATGTAATGAAGAAACTCCATATTATTCTCAATGTAAAAAAAATAAAAATAAAATTTTATGTCAAATTATAACCTGCTATTACCACTCACCAATATTAAAGTCAATCTATGGTAATAATTTTCTATGCACATTAATTAAATATTCAAGAAGAATGCTCACCTCTTTATCCATTTTTTTCATATTCACAAACTCTTCCAATTGAAACTGCATTGGTCTCTATTTCACAAGCTTTATGCACCCAAAAATTTAGACTCTGAATTATCTGGGGAAATAGTTGCATCATAGAACATAAAAAATTGACTATTAGAATATACTATACTGATTCCAAAACTTACCCTGAATTTAATTATCTCATAAGCTTGATGTTTAGTCACAGAAGCTAAAAAGTTTACATAAAAAGACATCACACCAAATGAACTGTGACTTAGAAAATCACTAATCTCAGCATTCCTCTGAGCACTTCTTTTCTGCTTTCAGACTGCTTAATGGCTATTGTAATTTTCACTAATGTAACATCTCCAGAAATCTGAAACTACTTCAGGATCAACAGAAAGTGCACAGTAATTGTAGGATATGTTGAAAGGAAAAACATACATGGCTCATATTGTGGGTACATTATTGCATTATTCCTGAGGTGAAGTAAGCCAGCAATACAGAACGAAGAATTTGTAATGGACGTATGTATTTGGTCTACCATGTCTGCCAAATGTGTCATGTTCAATCATTGGGAATGCTTCTCCACTTCCGTGGTACCAATTCTGCCGTTAAATATCCCCACTTCTCTACAAAAACAACTGAGCCAAAAGAACTCTTAGAGTCAACCGTTTTGAGATGCTTCATGTAACTAAATAAAGAATGGTGTCAATTTAACATCAAATGAAGGTGAAAAAACATGCAGTACCTGTAACTGTCACCACCAAGTATGTGATCATAGAATCACAGAATCATAGAATTGTCAGGGTTGGAAGGGACTTTAAAGATCATCTAGTTCCAACCCGCCTGCCAATGGCAGGGACGTCTTCCACTAGATTAGGTTGCTCAGAGCCCCATCCAGCCTGGTCTTATATACATCATATAATATATAATTATACACATAAAATATATAATTATACACATCATATAATGGGAATTGGATGTATTGAATTCATAATAAAATTAATAATTTCTTAATTAAATCTGATAACTCAGATATATAGAATCATTACTGTGAAAAAGTTTCCTCTCCAACTATGCTCTGCTCTTTGATGATACATATCATAGGTTGTGACTTATAGCTTCCCAGAAAATTTTGACCTTCTCCACATTTTGTGTCACTTGTTCTTTTTCCTCTCCAGTGCAACTAGTAGATTTTTTTAATGGAGACTGCAGAAAGTGTGCTGCTAACATAAAAAAATACTGCAACAGTATTATCATGCAGAATTTCTAGTCTCTGCTCCAGCACACAGGTATTTCTTCCTAAAGATGTCAAACAGAACGCTTTTCTAACAGCGGTAAAAGCTTTTTCTAATCTTCTTTCTCTAATATACAAACCAACTGGACCTAGAGGTAATAGGAAAATACAGCCAGAAGCAGATCAGCAAAATAGAAAACTTCAGACTGTGTACTTAAAATTTGGTAAAAATCTGTAAGATTTATTTTAAATTCAGTAACGAGATGTCAGGCAACCTTACCAAGAAACAGAAAACTGCAACTGCCAAAGAATACATTTTTATAAATACAAATGTCAAAGCTTTTTCTATTAGTGATACTTACACCAACAGCGGCAACTCTTTCGTTACTGTTAGTATTTTCCATTGATCAAAGGAGGAACTGCAAACAAGAAACACTTTCAAATCTCCTTGTGAATGATCATACAAAGAATATATCCATTTATTTCTAAGCAAAAATGATACTATAAAATCTTGTAAATTTTTCCTATGGACATACGAACTGTCCTCAGCTGTTCTATTTTCATTGTTAGGGTAACATTATGGTCAGAAGACAACAGTAGATATGGCCTTTCTTGTATAATTATGTGTAGATAAAAATGAGCTTGCCCTGCATTGGCATCAGCTAGAGATGTAAGACTACCCTTTTCTGAGGCATTTAAATGTGGTGCAACTTAGGTCTCAGCCCTTGCCTGGACCCCGGATTAGGGCTTGCTATTGGACACATCAAATTCTACTACTTCTGAACCAGAGTGGTTAAACTTAAGTGTCCTGCGCTGTCTGAACCTGCTAGGTTGAATTTCTTCTGCTTCATCTGTGCACTATGATCTACCACTGCAAATATACCACTACAGTGCTTTACAGATTGATTCAGGAGGTCATTCAACTAATTGAAAGCTCTGAAGTTTTCTAAAAGGTGGTAAAAGACAAATCAATGTTGCAAACAAAGAGCATAAACAACTTGTTAATACATGAAGAAATCGAACTGTTGCCAGGGTATTGTGGGTGCATCTACATCAGTGACTTCAGTTCATCTTCAAGTGCCCTTCATTCCTGCTTAATGTACTTTGCACAGTGAAGCAGACCATGAACTGGACCTCTTGAACTCTTGCAGTGCATTAACTGGATTTCTTTTGTATAAAGAAGATGAACTCCAGATACATGGTCTTCAGCCAACAGCTAATGGACTTCGGGCTTAACTCGTGTTTACACAGTGAAGCATAGTGGCAGATCCTTCAGCACTTAGGGTTGTTCTAGTTTTGCATCAGTAGCCATTAAGCAATGGATAATTTAAAAAAAAAAAAATCTTACTCTTCATGTTTCAGCAGTTCTCTCTGTTGCAGACTACTCTACAGTTGGCCCGCTTCTTTTGAAGAACTCATTATAACAGAAAAAAAACCCAGAAAAATCTTTTCAGTATTATACCATGAGTAGACAGGTACAGTACAAGAAGCTAGAAATAAAAATTGGGACAAAATGATGAACGGGAATACTTTAAATTATTAAATCCTTAAGTTGACGTAGTCTTGGGACATCTACTACAGAAGACAGATCACATTTATGAGAACTATGACAGCAGGTATATCTGCCCAATGAGACTAGATTCTCTTTGGAATTTCATTATTGCTTAGTGAAAGTATCAGTATCCCTGCAAATATTAATAACAGCATTTATCATTTATCTCAAAATATTCTTGCATCATGTCTGGGAAACCAAGCTGCTGTTCTGTGTGTGTTAATGAAAAGTGTCAACACTTTTTTTTCCCACAAATGGATTTTTTTTATTTTATTTTTTTTTATGTTATTTTTGTCAACAGATCTGTTAATACAAAGATACATTTTCTACATCCATCCATCCTGCTTGGATGTACCTCTGCTGTATAATTCTGTTTCACAACACATGGCATGTTTTTTCTTCTCGTTACTTTGGTTTTTCCTCCTTCTGTTTATTACCCTTCATGAATAATACACATTTCTTTACATGGCTGCCTCACACTTGCATCCCAACACAGCTAACTTGAGACTGCCCACTGCTGCCTCTTGGAAATTTTCTCTTATGTCTTTCCACCTCTTCCTGTTAAAACCCAGCAAATATTTGAGAGTGCTCACTCCAGTATACAGCTTGAATTAATAAACCCATCAAATTGTGCATTGTACTTAGTACAGGCTTCACTCAGAGCTGCTAAGCTAACTGGAAACCAGCATTATAAACTTCTACAGTCACTTATTTGTTGCAGGACTCAGTGACATGTGGAGAGATTCCTTCTTTCAAAATTAATCTCCTCCTGAAGTACATGATGAAAACAAGTCAAACAGACTGCATTGTCAGTGTACTTATTTCTTTGCCACACCTCTGTAAGGAGCACATATAGAACAACTCAGGTACAGAAGTAGAGTCCTAATCCATATGAATGATTTGTAAGTATGCTTTTTTAAGGTACTATGCAGTACTTGTTTGTTTACTCTGTCTACTTGCTGGCTGGAAGTACAAAAAGCTTCATTTAGTTTTTTTCTCTTGCTGCTACGCTCCATGATTACAGCAGTGTAAGGTGATGGAAATAGGAAGAATCTAACATAAAACAGGACATGATCATTGAACCTGCAAGATTAATTTGAAATGTCCTTTAAGTTATTTATTGAGTGAAAAATAAGGATTTTTAAGCAGATTCAGGTAACTTTAACAGGTACTTAATACAGTATGTAGAAGTAGAAAACAGCTGCATAAGGCATCTTTATCATACATTCATTAATTAAAGTAGTAGACCCTTTGATCTCAAAACATTAAAGCCTGAATGTCTTTTTCAGTATGTAGCCTATAATTCTATACCAAAATGTCAACAGGAATGCTCTATATTTTCCAGCAATTATTTTATTCATTTCCAGGAAATGGACAAGGAATATATTGAGACTTTTGAATGAAATGGAAAAATACTAAGCAAACACAGTACACAAATTCTCTCACCTTCCACTGGGGCTGTCTCTTCACTTGTATGCTCTGCACTGAAGACTTGAATAAGCTCAGTAAAATCATCTCTCTTGGAAATGAGTTCTTGGTAGGTCCCCATCTGACTTATTCTGCCTTCTTCCATTACTATTATAAGATCAGTGTGAGGCAGGAACATTAGATTCTGGGTCACCAATATACAAGTCTGAAACACAATGGTTTGCATTTTACCATATAAAAACAAAGCATATATTAAAAGTCAACATTATATTATAATAGTTGGAATGATAGATTTTTTTTTCTGATATTTCGACCATTTATTTGTCTATTATTATTATTTTTATTACCTACTTTATTACATTACTCTTTTAAATGATGATTATAATGTCAAACTTCATGCTTATAGCTGCTTGCTACTATTTGTACGCACCTGTTTCTTAATGTGTATCTTCTGCTCAGGAATCATTTAGATTAGGTTGTAAAGAGAAGAGGTAGATACTACAGCTTTTGATATACTACATGCATTTTGATAGTCTCTATGTTAAAATCTGCTTACAAGTCTACCCTTACTAGAGTTCTTTCTTATGCCAGATACTTATAACCCATGAAGCAGGTAAATTAAGAAAAGGGGGAAAGGAGAGAAGGAAAGTGAAAGATATTTGCTTGATAGTAAGTAATGCATTCATAATAGTAAGTATTTCATAGCAATATATTTGTTTTGCAGGCATCAGCTAGAGGGAATAATTTGTACTAATACCTAACACCAAGGAGAGGTTTTTAACAAGCTATCTTACCTTCCCACATGAACAGTTTTTAAATGGGAGAATCTATTCCTTCTGATTCCACTTTTCCCTCAGTATTTCTTTGTTCAACAAGAAGCCTTTCTTTCTATAATTTATCCTGGCTATAACCTACTTAATGTTGTACAGCATCAGGAGTGACTGCAGAGAGCTCCATCTTGCCTTATATCTATATGCAGACCACAGCACTCCTCAAAAATTGCCAGTAAAGAAGAAATGAACAAATATTATATCATTTTTCCAGACTCCCAGGCCAGTCCAGCTCTCAATCTTCTTTTTCTGTCTGTGCTATGTCCACCCAATAGGCTTCAAATTGGCACAATCAGCCATGCTTTTTAGTTAGCCTCTTTACTCAGAATAATTTTCAGCAATACACCAGGTAAGAGATGACCGGGACTTATACTGAGTCTGTTGTATCGTACAAAGCAGTTTATCTGCAAATTGAAAGGAAGCCATCCTACCTCACCTTGCTTTTTAGGGGACCTGAAGGGCCAATGAGCTTCTCTAAAAGATGTCTCCCAACATGTATGTCTACAGAAGATAGGGGGTCATCCAGAAGATACAAGTCAGCATTGCTGTACACAGGTCTATCAAGACTTACTCGCTGCTTCTGCCCTCCACTTATATTGACACTCTACAAAAAGAGAGCCAAAATAATCCACATTTAAATATGAAATACTAATGAAGACTAGTATATCACACTCAAGCCTTCCCATTATATTTTTTTCAGGTAATCGAAGTAAATTTTATATTAGATATGAAAATAGAAAGATAGCATTTGGATTTTCAAGTAATTAGAGCAAAGTTTGGCCTCTGTAGATTAAATTCCCACTCCAAATTGGGAAAATGCAAGGTACTTAAGAGAAACAAAAATTATCTTTTATTTACAGTCATACAGGCATTTTTACAGTATAGAGAAAACCCCTGGAGAACATGACAGGGCTGACTCAAACTTCTGTATAGAAAAGAGCCTTTTTAAAAATTAATGAGTGTCCAGAGCTTGAACAGAAGTTATGTTCAAAGTGAGTAAGCTAAGTAAGGAGATGGACTAGATGTACTTGGCTGAGCACAGATTAGTCATTGGTGTAAATTATCAAATAGATAATATATAAAAACATAAAAACCCTAACTTAACCTATTGCATCAGTTCTGATACCTCAAGTTCTCACCCTTTCTCCAATCTCCATTTGGTCTCCATTCGGCAGCTGTTCCAAATCTGGCAGTAAAGCACAAGACTCTAAAACTAAACCCTAAAATGAATTGGAAACAATCTTTTTACTTGGGCTTTTTGAGCATAAAAATAGCATATAAAATTGCCTTTGAAATTCCAGCTTTAATTCAAAGTAACCAGTAATTACTTCAAAAACTTGAGCATTATTAAACTATTACAATTTTGACTAAGACATGGAATAAAAACAATCTGTTGAATATTCTTTTGTAACATCTTGCCTATAATTATTGTAAGAGTACATACTTTGAATAAAACTGACAGAGCTGGGACATATATTGAGCAAAGTCTTTCAGGGAAAGATCTCAGTGACAAACAGGCATCCATTGTAAGATTCATATGCAGCATAATGGGTCTGTATTAGGTATATATCAAAATACCATTTGATTGTCTGTAATTTTACATAACATGCTGTGGAATGCATCAGCCATTAGAAATCAAGGTTACAGGATAGGAATGATAAATGGAAATGCTCCTAAATCTTTTCTTACATTAAGCTACATGCCTTGTGAAAAATCCATTAATTTTGCAAGAAACTGATAGTATAGATACACTTCTTGGGTACATATCTTCCTTATTAGATTCTACACAGCTCATCTTTTTTCCATTCATCACTAACCTGGTATTTGGAACACCTCAACTTCATATTCTACCCCCATCCCCCAAGAGTGACAGGATACTGTACTAGATTCCCACATGAGTGAATTAGAGTTCAACACTTCTTTTCAAGGCTGAGATACTTGCCATGTTCACTTGCAACCAGATTAATTGATATTCTGCTTATCCATTGACAGTTATCGGATCAAGCACTGTAGTCTGTCATCAGAGGTTAACATCCTCCATATCTATAACATATATATTCCCTAAACTCTCTTCTGTGATTGGGACTTTCATAGCTCTATTTAACCACAAGACAAGTTAAGCTACAGGGTTTCCTATCTCTAGGAGACTAAGCACCTTAATTCAGTCTCTGCCTAAAGTTCAACTTTTCTCTCTATTTCCATATCCTCTGTCTTCTCTGCACATAAGACACTGCAAGAAAGACGATCATCTTCTACAACACTGCTCCCAGTTGGTCATGTTTGTACAGCTGTTCAAAACTGGCAACTATTAGATATTTAGGCTCAAAATATGACTTAAACAACCATGATTTTTGCACTGAATTACATGGATTATAAAAAAATGAAAGTAACTTTGCAATCACTTAGGTTGAAAACAGATAAATTGATACACTGTTAACAAAGTGTCACTGTTATTTTTCTTTGAAGATTTAAGAAGCTGGAGATTCCCTTGCCAGTATTTCTACAAACATATGTATTTGAGAAGGAAAAACTGCACTTTCAAAAGTTCCGCTTTGTTTAGGTATTGAGTAGAGGGCAGGGCAGAGGGACACAGACAACCTTACTCTTCTCTGAACTGTTCTTTTAAGTTTCTCCATTTCTCCAAGAGCAGCAAAAAGAAAAGATGACTTTCCAGATGCAACCTATCCTACAACAGCAACTGAAGAGCCTTCTGGAATGCTGACACTCAAGATGGAAATATTGAGGAAGATAAATCAGTCATCTGCTTTGTATATACTCCATCATGCATGAGTTGTGGTCATTGTAAGAAAGAAATACTCTATTTTACTCTCAGAACAATGAGAAATTAGTACTTCAGATTCAACGTCTTTTGACTACTGCCCAGAAACTTGCAGTACTGACTTTAAGTATAAATTCGTCTCCAAGTTAAGAGGTTGTTCTTTCAACTGGTCACAATAAAATCCACCACCTCTCTGGGCAACCTGTTCCAGTGTCTCACCACCCTCATGGTGAAGAAATTCTTCCTAATGTCTAACCTGAATCAACCTGTCTCTAGTTTTAAACCATTCCCTCTAGTCCTATCACTGCCCAAAGTCCAAGGAAAGTTCTGCTAACCTCCCTTCTTCTCCAAGAATCAAAAATTCCATCATTTCATGATCCTTATGCCCAAGACAGGCTCCAACCATCACATCACCCACAAGTCCTTCTCTGTTCACAAACAACAGGTCTAGCAGGGAGTTTTCTCTAGTTTGCACTCTCACCAGCTGCATCAGGAAGTTATCTTCTACACATTACAGGAGTCTCATGGACTGTTTCCTCTCTGCTGTATTGTATTCCCAGCAGACATGTTGCAAGTTGAAGTCCTCCATGAGAACAAGGGCTAGTGATAGTGAGACTTCTCCCAGCTGCTTATAGAATAATTCATCTCCTCGTATTGGATGGGTGGTCTATAACAGACTCTCACCATGATATCCATCTTGTTGGTCTTCCCCATGATTGTCACCCATAAACACTCAAGAGAGATGTAAAGATTCAAAAATCTGAATGAATTACTGCTAGAATTCCACTGAACCAAGGCTAGGATTAATTTAGTTTGTTTTCTTTTTTTGTTGTTCTTTTTTTTCTTTCTTTTTTTTTTTTTTTCTTTTCCATGTATTTAGAGATTTAGTGTTTGAGGAAAGTTAGCTAAAAATTACAGGTTGAAAATGAATTCCCTTAGAACTTAAAAAAGAAGGAGTATACAGAAGGTAGTTGGTTTCTATGCAATAGAAACATTATGATTAAAACAGTGAAATGAGATTGAGGAGCTTTGGATTTGGTTTCTGACTTTTTAACAAAGGTCTTTAAAAAATTGGTCAATTCATAATCTCTCTCCAATCATATACCTAGTACTAGAACCTGAGAATTCAAACACATTTGTTGATAAATGTAATGTTTTGATATACCATGAGGCAACATTTGTTAGCTGTTCTGCTACTAAGGCAATAGGTAACATGAAAAACAGACCTGCATGAATTAATATTTTTATAAAACAAACCATAAAAGGAATACACATCAATGTTAGCATGGAGTAAGTCATCAGATACCCAGATGATTTCAAAACATCCACTTCATGTTCTCTAGTGTCCATGACCTTCCTTTGATATGCAGGCTCCTATGCATAAGTTTGAGGACCTAGACAAACAAACACATTTTAATAAAAGACAAAAGCAGTGAGCATGAATCAGAATGTAAGCTTAAGTTCCAACTGTCATTTTCAAATAGTCAACAATGCCAAACTACAAAAATGTGAATGTTTTACAAATGAAAGCAAGACCTGAGATAACTCTAAATTAGGTTGTTCTTAGGATTGATATGCTGTGGTCACTTTTAACTGTTCAGATTTCAATTTGGCTCTTAAGTATCATAAGTGATGACCTGGTTTATTTCAGAACAGGGCAAATAACAAAAATGAGAGAACTTTTAAAAGTGTTTTTCTTTTGTGCTAAGATTTCCCTCTGCTAAAGGTTTTCAGATGTCTAATAATATATTTAACATTCTTGTTAAAATTGCGGTACTAAAATTAATGCATCATGGATAGTAAGTTTTCTAAATCAAACTAAACCAGTAAATATTTTCCAAAAACACTTCAAGCACATTATGTTAAAACATTTTCTCTTTCAACTTTTATCATTGTCAGCTGCAATATTATTAAGAAAACCTTAGTTTTTATAATAACTTACTTTCTATCTTTACGATCTAACAAAAAATCCAAAACTCTAATTAGCTGTGATATTATTTTTATTCCACGTAACATTTCAGTTAGTAGCTAGACTCATTGATTGGAATACTACATTTGGCTTTTCTGGTTAAAAGACAGACATGTTTTAATTTTTGAATGACCAAAAAAATTTGGAAAGTATGCAGTAGAGTGTAAGTAATAAATACATTTTATGCTATTTTTACCTTGCTGAAAGACACACTAGTGGTATAGTTATACCATTTTCAGATATATATATAGTAAAAGAATTCATTAGATAGGATAAAGGATTAAATACATTAAAATAACATTTTCCCCCTAATTTATCTTTAAAACTGCATTTCAATTTTTGTCATTTTTATTTTTCTTCACATTGAATTAAAATCTTAACTGGCTTTCCATTCTCAGGGTGTTCAGGAATGATAATATGATTTTAATATTCAAAATCGCTAAGCAGGCAAATACAGACTCGATAACAGTATATACACATATGCATGAATATATACATAACGCTATAAGGATATAAAATACTGTATACATATATATGTATACATGCAGGATTTAGGAAGAAAGCTTCCTCTGTTACTGATTAATGCATTGTTTTTCAAAGAACTAACCAAAGAAACAAATTCTTCTCACTCCTGTTCTATGCTCAGGTTCTTCTGCATCTCACACTTCTAAAATACTAATTAACAGCCTCATTAAAGTTTTGAGTCTTATTCATATATGACAACAAGTTGCAAACTTTTGGACAGAATTATTTTGTTGTCCTTTGTATTTCTTCTTTGGCTCTCATCTCACAGTAAGGATCTAAGTGTATATCTACCTGATGCACCTCACTTGCAGAAGAGGGGAGAGGGTTTTTTGTTTTTGTTTTTCAGTATCTCTAAACTGTCACAGGCTTACAAAAGAATGAATGGAGACCCAGAGTCTTCACTGTATGTTGCACCATCGAAGGCAGAATAAAACAAATAATTGCCTTGATAGCAATGTGAACCTTAGGGTTGTGTTATTTTTTTGTTCAGTGGAGCTCACAAAAATTGTCATAGTAACAGGCAATACAGTGCCAAGAGAACAGTAGCATCAGAGAAGCAGAAAAGAAGTCAGAACACACAGAGTACTTCTGTGGGAATTCCCACAATCTCAGGACAATGTGCTAACTTTCAGTGAGCAGCTTAGCCTGAAAAATAGAATTGGAGGAGGGCCATAATCCTTCAAAATCCCTTATTTAATGGAATCAACTCATGTAATACGCAAAAATGTAGCTGTTTCCTAAATTGAGTCATATAGTCATTTTTACTAATACAAAAGTACTGTTTCAGTACAATGAAAATCCAACCTGAATATTAGTTAAGCTATCAAACATACGGCTTTCTTATTGCAGTTATGCTTCCTTCCTCAATGAAAAACAGCTGTGGCTTGGCACGGTTTATTTGTTTGGGGGTTAATTTAGATTTCATTCCTGTATTATGGTAACTTAACCTCTCCATACTATGCTTATTTAAGTATCTCACCTTTAGTCTTTTCACTTTGGCTGCAATGAGCACATGTATAGGTATAACCAAAAGAAGCAGTCCAACACCTCCTAGGACTGAAGGGCCAAGTTCTTTCCAGAGAAAGATGACAGCCATGATGATCTTAAAAGGTGTTGACTACAACAGGTTGATGTTTACAGTTAGCTCCACGAGTTGCTGAGCATCTGCTGACATCAAGTTAACAATTTCCCTGGTTGTGTAGTTTCATCGTGAGGAATTTGCTAAAGTTAGGGCCTGCAACCAGAAAATACAGAGGTCACAATAATCAACCATTTTGGTGGGCTTACCTGTCTAGGAGAAGCTAAAAGGACAATAATTAGAGCAAAGATGAACTCAGTGAAACAGACTTGCAATGCTTTGTAGTAAATAAACAGGACAACATGGTGCAAAGAGGGCTCAGAAAGCCTCAGCTTTGGCCTAGTTTAGAATCTACAGAATCTCCCAGTGCAGGAACCAGAACAGCAGGCTTCACAGCAAGTACATATATAATCTCCGTGTGGCAGGCAGATACCACAAGTCCCTGATGTCTAGGGACAGACACCCAGACATCCTCTCACTCTCTGTCTGTTAGTGTCTTATATTTTTTCACTGTGTCACCTGCAGCTCCTGCATGTAACACGCCAGTGCTGCAGCAACTCACTCCACTATCCACCCCATGTGCAAAGCACAACCTGACCCAGCATTCACTAATCAAATCTACTCAGAGAGAGGAAGAAGCTCTATCTCCACCCTGTAGCTGTGAAAACTTGCCAGAAGACATGCCCACCCCAGCTGGAGCCTCTGTTCCTCTGTTCGTGATCTGATGTATTGACACACCCCGATATGAGGCTTGAGAGAATTAATCCCTTTATTTAACTGATTTACAATGTACAAATGAAATTTTGTGTTCTGGTTCAGAAAACAACTGAGAAGTCTGTTGTCATAGTTTAGGGTAAGGGCAGCCCCTTAGACCTATAACAGACGTTCTCTGTTAACCCCTCTCCCTCCCCCAAGAGGAAGAGAAAGAGAATAAGGGAGAGAGATTTAGAGATTAGAAAAGGAAACTAGAACAGCTTTAATGAAAATGAAACTAATAATAATAAAAATGGAATATATACAAATATATACA
>WTSP01022780.1:0-10258 GCA_025331215.1 Actenoides lindsayi
GTCTCTGCTGTGCTGAGCACTCCCGAGCTGGCCCCAGCACTGCAGGGGGGTCTCTCTCCCCAGAGCCCTGGGAGCAGGTTCGTACTGGTGCTTTGCAGTGGAATGCTTTGGAAAGTTGGTTGGTTTGGGGTTTTTTTTGCTAAAACTTTTCAGAGTCCCAGATATTTGTGTGTATAGACAAAATTACATCCCAGCCCGGCCTGCAAGCAGGGATGGAGCGTTTCCCTCTGCCCCAAGCTCAAAAGTCTAAAAGCCCCCGGGTCAGCTGGCTGCAGATGGAGGGGCAGATGTTGAAAAAGATGTTGAAAAGCTGATTCAAACCAGTGCTGGGTGAATTTGGTGCTTTGTTGGTTTTCTGTTTCATTGGGTTTTGTTGTTGGTTTTTTTTCCCCCCCGTTTTGATTGAAAGCCCAAAACAGATAACGGGTTTTTGGCTCTCACCCAGGAGCTGGTCTTGTGCGGGCAGAAAATTGTTACTGGGGGCTCTGAATTGGGGCCGAGGGGATAATTGGCAGGCTTGGACCTACGGTGCAGTCACTCGAAAAGCTGAGTCCTTCAGAGAGCGCGTAAAGTGGGAGCTGAATGGTGGTGAGATTGGCGGGTGCTCGATGAGAGGGGTTTGTGAGTGAGTCGGAGAACCTGGAAATCGATGTGAGGATTGCACAGAAAGGTGGTGGAGAGGCTTGGAGAGGGGCTGGTCATTGTCAGGGGAGAGATGGAGGTGGAGGAGGAGGAGGTGGAGGAGGAATGCTGCTGCAGAGCTGTGCAGCTCAGGAGCCCTTTGCTAAGGGAGGGTTGGGAGCACAGAGTTTCTGATGCCTCACAGCGTGCCCATCACCCTTCCCAGTTTCATCCTTGCTAGTCTCTTCAGTGGTGCCCTGTGATAGGACAAGAGGTGGCAGTCACAAGCTGAAACACAGTTCCACCTCAACATGAGGAAAAACTTCTTTCCTGTGAGAGTGACAGAGCCTGGAACAGGCTGCCCAGGGAGGTTGTGGAGTCTCCTTCTCTGGAGACTTTCAAAACCCACCTGGATCTGTTCCTGAGTGACCTTGCTCTGGCAGGGGGGTTGGACTTGATGATCTTTGGAGGTCCCTTCCAACCCCTACCCTTCTATGATTCCCATTGTGGTGAGGCACCATGTGCCATGGCATCTCCTCCCAGGTGTAGGTGTTCTTCTCTGAGGTTGTCCAAGCATTGGACAAACTGATGCCCATGGGAGAGGTTCCCAGCAGCCGTGTTGGGATGGAGGGAGAGGCTGGTGGGTGAAGCAGCAGGTCCTCTGCGAGGTGGAGCAACTGATGCATGAGGTGCTCATGTCTCAGGGAGGAGCTGAATCCAAGCCCTGCCTTGCAGGTCCCTGCAATAAGCACAGGAACATCCTTCCCATGCTGGGCTGGGTCCCAGTAGAGCACTGGGATGTGAGAATCGGAAGATGTGATACATTTAAGTAATTTGGAGGGATTCTAAATTTCGTTTTTTGGAGATAAAATCAAAACAGCTTTTGCATCACAATGGCAAATTACAGAAATAACAAAAAATGCTGATGTACCTTTGGGGAATGTGATGGCTTTGGTGGTCTCAGTGACTTTTCATGTTCCTGAGTGGCTGGGACAGATTGTCCTGGGAAGGCAGTTAGTCCAACACCACAAACCGATGGGCTGAAAGGATGGGGAAACAGTAGAAGTTGGTAATACTGGCTTGTCCTACCTGTGAGAAGTGAGTGTCAAGGGTAACTTAAAGACTTGCAGACCTTGGAAATGGAGCTGACCCAGAGTGGTTGGATCCACAAAACTGTCAGTGGTGGTGCTGGGACAGGAGGGATGAGCTAGGCTCTCAGTGCCCAGTGGTTCTTTGATCCAGAAAGGAATGATTGCCAAGAAGATGCTTTCTACACAGAAAGATCTCAACGGGGCTGTGTGTGTGATCAGACAACTTCTCCACACGGCTGGTGGGACAGCTGAAGCAGCAGGACCTCTGTGCTGGTGGCCTGAGCTGCTGGGGGGAGGTCGGTGTCCTCCTTGGGCTGCTCTGGTAGAGCCTGATCCATGACATGAGGTGGGTGGACAGCAGGGAACACCAGCTGGGAAGCAGAGAGGTCAGTGGGTTGCTTTGGGAGTGGTGGTGGCAGAGGAGGTGACAGAAGACTGCTGCTTTCTGGCAGTACTGGGTGGTTTGCCTCGCTGGGGACGCGCGCTCTGAGGAGCGGTATCTGCAGGAGCATTCTTATCAGTTCTTGTGGTGGTGGGTGCAGCAGGACCCATGGCAGGGTGCTGGGTTGGTCCTGCCCTGAGTGCCAGGGCTGGTGATGGGCAGCAAGAGGCGCAGCTCCTGTTGCTCACCCACGTGGCTGTGGCATCACCAGGCACCGAGAGGGAGGCATTCTCTGTGTCCCTTTCTCCTGCCTGGGCATTGGTGCTACACGAGCACTCCTGGTCCATCTTACTTGGAAGTACGAAGCAAAAACATCTTGGCCTTTTGCAATTTCATGTTCTCCTTCGCCATCTTCTAACGCTGATGGTGGTGACGGGCGAGACTGGCCCCGGGCATCAGCGTGATGCATCTCTGAGCATCGGACGCTGGCCCGAGGTTCCTGAGCAAGCAGAGGTAATAAAGCCAACGTCTCAGTTTGGCCTTCCCCGATGCCAGCAGATCGATGGGTAATAAACTGGATCCCGTTGCTGGGCTGGGAGGGGAGGATGGAGCCTGGGCAGGGCTGGGAGGGGAGCGGAGCAGCTGAGCCTCGGGGACAATTCGTCAGCTCCTGCGGCCGGGGAGAAACAGTAAACACTCCTATTGAGGGTAAATTGCTTGTTTTCTGGTACCCAACTTTCTCTTCGCCACCAGGTCTCCGGTTCATCAGTGGCCAATTTATCCTTTATTTGGTTTTCATAAATAATTCAGAGGAGTTTGAGTAGAATAATTGAGTCTTTTCCCAACCCTAATCCCAGACAGTTCAAAACAAAAAGACATTTAGATTCCAATTTGCGCGTATTAGCTGTTGGGAGATTTCCAGACGACCGATCTGCTTTCCTTTGCAATTTCTGTGCCGTTCTGTCGTTTCCAAAGTGTTCTGCTTTGCTAGTTAATAATTCGAGCATTTCCAGTTCTTCAGGAGGAGACGGAGGCGTCGCTGCGATAACGCCCGGGCCGCCTTTGGAGGGGCCGGCTTATCTGTTTGCCGAGAAGGACGGAATAAATGAAGCGGTGAGATCGCAAATCCAGCCCGCGATGTGCCTTATCACCTTCGGGGGGGATAGATACCATCCTGCTTACTTGGCTTAAAAGGAAAACTCGGGCGTCGCCGCCAAGGCGAGCTGAAAAAGCCAGGAGGGATGAATTTTGGCTTAACGGGGGGGAAAACGCGAGCCCGGGCTCCGCGGCGTGCGGAGGGGAGAAATGAGACCCAGGGCTGATCCCGTGGCTGCGTTTCCCAGCGCGGAGGCTGCGAGGTGCGGGTTTGCCCGAGGGTTTGGCATCTGCGGAGGATGCTGCGAAGCACCGGCGAGGCTGGTCCTGCTGGTTCAGAGCGGCCAGCTGCTCCTGGGATGCTGCCGAGGCGCCTCGAGTGCTGAAGCCCCGACCCCAGCAAACGAGAGCGCTGAAGAAATTAATTACTAGCTATAGGCAAAGGAAAATGTGTTTAGTTTCTGACACGATGACTGCGTGGAGCTGTTTTATCTCCTGGCTGTTGCTGGGGAGCCCTGGGGGCAGCTACAGGCTCTTCCATCACCCTCTTCATTGGTTGGAGAAAGGTGATGGGCCAGGCACTGACAGAAATCCATCGTTGCTGCCCAGCCCTGGTGTTACCTCGAAGCAGTGGGACCTGTCACCTCTGAGGCTGTGCAAATGTAACTGGAGATCTTTGGAAAGGGCAATGCTGTGGTGGCTTCTAGTGTCCTGAGGAGCAGAGAGACCTTTTGAGGCAGGTTAATGACTGGCCTGGTCCTTTGAGGTCCAGTTGCCCTGGAAAGTGCATTCCCACATCTCCCGTTGCTGCTCGTGCGCTGGCTGCCAGGTCATGCCCTGCAGCAGGAGCGTGGTCATGCCTGTTGCCCGCTGCCTTGTGCTGCCAGCACCGTGCTGGGTATGTTCCTGGAGGAGCAGTTTGGATTTGCATGCAATCAAATGGTGATGCCATGCTCTAGATCACATGGTCAGCCATGGCGTGGAAGTGGGTGTCCTCAGAAGGCAACTGAGTTGGCAACAAAGGAGGTGGAGGACACTTACATGTCAGCAGGAGCCAGTCCAGGGAGCGTTGAAAACCCAGCGCCTTTTGAAACCATTCCTACTTGGCTTTGCCCATGAATCCCAAGGGTGAGTGTCTCCAAAACGGCACTGACAGTTTTGCAAATGGAGTGGGACAGAAGTGCTGCAGAACTCCTGCCTGGGAGCTGGTGCCTGGAGCAAGGAGGTGGCACCTGCCCTGGCTGCTGCCCTCAGCCTCGTGGTCCAGGCGCTGGGGAGCATCTCGCCCACCAAAGCAGAGCGGTGCGATGCGGGGAGGATTGCTCAGGTTTGCATTGTCCTCATGGGAGGTGGGCACCAAAACTGGGGCATGGAGATGCTGTTTTGCCCGAGTGTGACCCTGGTGCCAAGAACGGGGTGTGTTTGTACACTGTGCTTTAGAAAACGAGCTAGAGCGGGGGGACTTGGCTCGTTTTGATGCACAGACACACGGCACCCTGACTGTGACATCTCACATAGCCCCTCTCATGCTTGATTAGCATTTATCTTAATTTCTTTCTAATTTCTCACGCTGGCAACCCAGCAAAAGGTTACTGCGGCACCCGCAACCGTGCATCTGTAGCGCGCGGAGACTTCAAGGAACCTGATCTTTCTCAAACTGAGCCTAATTCTGACTGTAATATGTAGGCTGTTAATTACGTTTGGTGAAGGATGCGCTGCGACCGTGTCTGGCCAACTCAAATCAGGTTTGTATGGACCTAGTCAGAAACGTCTCCGAGCAGATGCATCGGGAGGATGGTACCCGTACAATTCAAAGAGGTCCCAACATAGAAAAGGTTGTTTATGTATTGTATTTAACTCTAATTGGGTTAGCAGCCTGAGACTCTGAGGATTAAACAAACTGACCTAAATACCGGTCTCAGTGGTCTTAGTTAATGCCTCGTTTCCTGCATCTCAGCCGATTTGGTTTCCCAAATACTCCCCAAAGCGCGTTACCTTTGGATGGAAAGTGTGAAACCCAATTGTGGTGTTCGTGGTGGCTCGGACAAAACCAGGCTCGTCTGGGGAACGGGCTTGGCAAACAGTTTCAAGCAGGGTCTGCAGAAACCACCTGATCCATCCCAGCCCCGCCGAAGGTACCGCGGAAGGAGCAGGGCTGGAGCAAGGTGTCCCAGTGTTGTTCCAGCTCAGAGCTGCTGGGAGTGAGGAGAAATCACTCATTTCCATTTACAGTTTATTCTGCTGCTGCAAGAGGCAGGGTTGCTGGAGTCGTTGCTGTCAGGAAACCCTCTGGAAGGAAAAGCTTACTTGCTGGAGGGATTTTTATTTTTTTTTAATGAGTTTTTTATGGTAGTATATTGGGGGAAGACTCTGCAGGGCCAGAAGTGAAACAGAAAACGAGCTGTGGATGTGTAAGCAGGCACCTGGTTGGCTATTTAGTCAGATAGTTTCCAGCTCTAGCTGGATTTATTTTGCCTTTTGCTCCTCGGTTTGCAATCACCACGGAGCAATCAAACCCCAGTGGGTACCTTCAGCTTCTGTCTGTCCCTTCTTGGGCCACTGAGGTGATGTGATGGGGACATGAAGGTGCTTGGGACAGTGAAGTGATATGATGGGGACGCGACATGCTTGGCTCTCTGTTTCCCACAGCTTCATTCATGTCAAGAACAGCATTAGCCCCCAGTAAGGCTGAACATGGAGAAGCCCAGTCTCTGCCTGGCCAGGCAGGAGATTCCTGCTCGTGCACCTTGTTCTCCTCAAATCCCACCCAGACCTCACTCCGGAGGTGTCACATGTGAAGTGACACCCACAGAATCCCAGAATGCCAGGGGTTGGAAGGGACCTCTGAAGACCATCGAGTCCCACCCCCAACCCCGAAGCTGTGCTGTCGGGGGGGGGGACCGATTCCCCGGGGCTCTGTCCCTGGGGGCACGTGGACCCAGCCTCTGCCAGACCCCTTCACTTTGCCTGGTGGATGTTTTTTTTTCTTGTCCCGGTGCAGGTTTTCCGTACGGATCTGATAACGGCCATGAAGATCCCTGACTCCTTCCAGCTGAGCCCCGACGAGTACTACGTCCTGGCCGATCCCTGGAGGCAGGAGTGGGAGAAGGGCGTCCAGGTGCCAGCGAGCGCCGAGGCCATTCCTGAGCCCGTGGTCAGGTAAGGGAGCGGGGTCCCCTTTGCCAGGTCCCCTCCGCGGGGTCCCCTCTGCCTTGGCGAGGTGCCCACCGTCTCGGAGAGCCTGTCAAGGGGGTGCACGGGGACCTCCCACCGTGCTCTGCCAGGGGCAGTTGCTTTCTGAAAGCCCCTCTCTCTCACATGCCCGGCGGGCCAGTTCCTCCTTTGCTCTTGGTCAGGGCATCTTAAAAAAAAACAAACCCGATAAAATCAAAGGGAGGATAAAATACCACCAGAAAGCCACCCAGAATATCACCCTCTGCCTGGCTAGTTGATGCATCTCCATCTAGAACCGGGTGTCTGTACCGATGGTATTTCACGGTAGGGTTGCAGGAGTTGGCCCTTCAATTAAAAACTTCAATTAAAAGCGTCCCTCTTTACCGTGTAAGCTGTTGGTGCGTGTTGGAAACGTGGTGCTCTGAGACCTGGGGGCTTGGGACACAGAGCCCAGCAAAGAGTCAAGCATCTCCCAGACCTTGTAGAGACGATGTCTAACCAGCCTCGATCGGTGCCTCGTTGGCTGTTTTGAAATAGGGAACTGAGTTTTAAAATAGACACTTAAAACAGCTGCTCAGGCCAAAAAGAATCGTTGGGGGGGGGGGGTTGCTGCCCGTTTTGCTTTCCCATTGGGGAAACGCTGGTGCTGTCGGTGGCAGGGAACTGGGCGTGCTGGGAAAGGACCCCAAAACTCTCGGGGTCAGACCCGCAAACTTAAAAAGAGGGGGAATCCCCAAACTCGCGGGGTTTGGGGGAGTTTTGCAGCTCTCTCCTGCTCGCTTCGTGCCGCGCATCCCGCCAGGGTGATGCTGGGGAGTGGGGCGGCTGTGTGTGTTGGGGGGACACCCCGTTTGCTGGGGGATTTGGGCGAGGTGGGGAGGCTGGAGGAGGCTCCGCTTGTCCCACGGCGACAGCAGCTGCTGCTGCAGCTGCCGACCCTGCTTCTGAAGTAAACTTTTGTGTACGCTCCCCTTCCTCCCCCCCCCGGGGGGGGAAAACGGAGAAAGAAATGAAACTTTTAATGAGGTTGAACACATCAAAAGGGAAGCTGTGAAGAGGGCTGTTGAGTTGATTTAATCCTTGGAAAGAGAAAAAAAAAAAGGGGGGGGGGAACCCCCCCCTGCTGACCCTGTGCGTGGAATATCTTTTTTTTTAGTCGCCTTTGATAACTAACGGCAGGCTGGACTCGCCAGTGCTCTGCTCCCCAGCTAAGGGCTCACCCCGGTGCTATTGCCAGCTGAAAAGCAACAGCTCGGTGCTGCCCGGGCTGGCAGTGCCCCTGGAAACCCAGGCTGCATGGTGGGCTGCTCCCCAGCCTTCCCTCGGCTGGTGTTTTGCCTCCCAGACCAACATGAGCTGGGGCGTGGGGCTGGCTGCAGACCTGGCCCTCTGCTTTTCTCCAAGCCTTTGTTTTCAGGGGTCCCCAGGGTAGCTGTGCTGGTGTTGCGTGTGCTTAGGGATGCTCCTGAAGCGATGCCTGGTGCAGGTCATCCTCCCAAGGTCTCCATCCCATCCTGTCCTACTCCAGACCCACCCCTTTCCCAGTATCTCACATTTTTTTGGACTACTGTCGTGTCTCCTCAGTCCTTTCTCCTCTGGACTGAGCGGATCCATTCATTCTAAGCTTCCATCAAAGGTTGTGTTTTCTGGAGTTGTGAACATTTTTGTCACCGTCTCGTAGGCTTCCCTTGCCCATGTCACCACAGGGACATGCCCACAAGCTTCGGAGGGGGCATCAGACACCCCACCATAGCCTGGTGCTGCCCATTCGCCTTGAGCTTGGCTTTAACTTCCACCTTCTTTGAAGAATTTCCTAATTCTTGGGGTTGTTTTTCTCTTCTGATTGTCCTCCGTGCTGTTCCATGATCCTTGATGAATTGCTTCTCCCAGTAGTTCCAGCTCTTTCTTCAATTCAGTTTCTTCAATTCCTCAGCACCGTTCTGAGGTCAAGCCTTGCTCTCCAAAGAGTTTGTGACTCCCCTTCACCAGGGTTAAACTCAGCAGCCTGAACAAGCATATCCCATATCTACACAAAGACTCCTTGCACAGCCCACAGACACCAGGGAGCATCTCCTGAGAGGTAGCAATGAAGCCTTTCTAAGTCAAGATGGGTCCCATCTGCTCCTCTTCACCCATTGCAGAGGTCCCAGCCCATGTTGGATGGTTCTTACCCCGTGTTATTTTCTCTGTGTGTTCTTACAGATTGCTCATGTACGTGTCTCTGTGGTTTACCTCAAGTTTTATTTTTCAAAGGCACATAATGTGTGTCATCTTCTGGTCTTCTGAAGTCCAACTGGTTCTTTGTGACCTACTCGTTAGTGGCTCCACCACTCTTGGCTAATCCCAGGTGGGTTTCTGCAGCCCCTCGGGGTTGCGATGTGCCCCACTCATCCCACCCTGCTCCTCCCAGGCTGCTGCAGCATCGTGCTGCTTACCCACAGCCTTCACTTCCTCAGAGTCTTTCCTCTCTGGTTGCTCTGTCTGTCTGTCCTGCACTGGGTCTTACCTGCTTGAACCATCTCTCTTTGCTGGCAGGGCAGCGAGCGTGGCCTGCAGGACTTTGTTTTCCTCAACCTGAGGACCCGTTGAGGGTATTTGGCCTTTGTTGGTGGGATGAAGAGCTGGTTTTGCAGCAGCATCACTGGTTGCACCTTGTTTGTGACCGTGATGCACATCCCAGGGGGACACGCGGTGACACTGCCAGATTTTTGTGTAATCAGGCTGGCATCTCTCCCCGTGCACGGCAGAGAACGGGTGTGCTCCTCCCCAGCACTTCTCCATCCCTGCCCTTGGATGTTTTCCCACTCGGGTCACTGACGTGAGAGTCGGAGGTAGGCAGAGCAGCGCTCGGAGTGCCAAGGACAACTGATGCCTGTGGTCCTCTTTGTATCTCCGGTGTCAGGCAGCTCCCTCTTGCAGCTTGCCCTCCTTTGGAGAAGCGTCAAGGATTTTTTCACAGGAAATGACTCTTATTTCATCTGCCTAAAGAGAGCAGCCTCAGAAGGCCTCATTTCTCCATTTAATTTGCTCCCATCTCCATGACTTTGCCGATCCCACCTGAGCTGCTGCTTCCTTAGCTGCCCCCCCGCAGCTGCTCTAGGGCTCTGCACCAGTTTCCCCCCCTTTGCTTCCAAACTTTCCTTTTTCCCCTGTTCAAACGAAAAAAAGAAAATTGTACATAAATCCAACAGCTCCAGGTGGGATAGGGGTGTGTAACGGGTCCTGCCTCAGAGACGGGCAGTCTGAATTCCTTGCTCTGCTGCAAAAAAATCCCAGCACTGGGTTGGGTTTTTTTTTTTTGTAGACTGGGAAATTTGGAGGCCAGCAGCTGCCGGGGCAGCATTTTGCATCCTCCCCCAAACCTTCTCAAAGGTGTAACGCAAAGGGGGGGAGGGTGGAAAAAACCCTGCTAGGGGGTGTGTGTGGCAGAGCCTCCTGCCCTTAGGTATTGCAGGGGGTGGATGCCCCTGGTAATCCAGCCCTCCTGTCCCTCCTGCCAGCCCTTCCCACGTGAAATTCCTCGAGGGAGCCGGGGGCGGGGTGGAGAAGCCACTAGAGCCTGGAAAGCAGACGAGCACTGCAAAATCATCCTCAGCCCATCATCCCGGCAGCCCCGGGGGTCTGGGCGCTGGGCTGAGCGACCGGCAGTGAGCGGGTTTTGCCGCAGAGGGTGCGAGAGCCGCATCCCGCTCCGGAGCTGGAGCTCGCCCTCCCAAAGGTGCCTCGTACGCAGCCGCTGCTGCTCTTTTCATCTCCCGCCTGGGCGCTTGGAAACCAGCTCTTCTGCCTCTAGGTTTTGTGCCTCCAAAGCTGAAAATTAGATTTTTTTTTTTATTATTTTTTTTTTATTTTTTTTCCTATTCGAAACGTTTTGTGCAGCGTGGCAAGGTCAAAA
>WTSP01022782.1:0-24874 GCA_025331215.1 Actenoides lindsayi
CTGGCCCCCGCAGCGGGCGGGGCGGGGCGGGGCGGCGGGCGCCTGGAGCGGCAGCTCCCCTGCAGCAGCCGGGCGCGGGCCCGCGGTTCCCGGGGCAGACACAGGCGGCCGACCCCCGGCCACTGCACTCCACCGTATCAGGGGAAGAACACAGGGTCTGTCCGCTGCCTCCGGCTAGCCCTGTCACTGTGCTCGGCCTTCCGACTTGGCTCAGCAGAAGCTCCTCTGGTATCAGTCTCGGGGAGAGACGGCCAAGCAGGAGCTGAGCATGAGTGCACTGCCAGGAGAGATGGACCAAACTGCTGGAGAAACCAGAGTCTTGCTTCTCTCTTGCTAAGTCACCTGGTGGCTCTGATAGGCCTGGCTGGCTCTGGAGACCGCTTCCCAGGTCAGCACTCTCGCATGCAGTCTTTGCCAGAGCTGGGAGGAGTTCGGTTTTATTGCTTCATTTTGAAGCGATGAGCGTGTGATAGATAAGAACCACAGAATGCCAGGGAGTTTGGGAGACTCTGGCATTGTGATTTCACCCGTTGTCGGAGTTCAGAAAAGACAACAAGCCATTTTCTGTACTGCACTTAGTGGTTTTGTTTATCTCCTGTATAGACTGATGCTGTATGGGCAGAATAAGTCCTAGGGCAGATTTGAATGGGAAGTATCTGCCCTGCACCTTACTGGTTCTTAACAGTTTAATAAAAGTTTAAGGTGCAAAGAAGTATTTTAGGCACTGCGGTACCTTCTTCCATCCCTCTTACTTTCTCCATTCTTCTGGCTCCTCCCAGTGGTCTCTGTTGACCCTGCCAGTGAAGACTTGCAGCCCCCTTTACTGGGTACAATTGGCAGGTCTTTTGAGTTTTCACATCCAGACTGGCTTTCAGCACTTGAGTTTCTTCACCAGCACATCACCAAGCTCGTGAGAGAAGCTTCAGTGAGAACTGGCACTTTCAAAATATTTGCAGAATTTGGACTTAATAGTTACAACACCTGTTTGAAAAAAATGACTTCTGGGTTTTTTTAGTGGTGCAGTTGCGGACCTGGCCCCTCTTCTGGAGGAGTTATTTGCAGATGAAAATAATGCTGGAAGTCAGAGTTTAGCCCATGAAATATACAAAGAAAATTCTTTGTCTAGCATGTAAACAGCCACTCCAGTTATTTCTACATTTGTGAGGAGATACAGAGATTCCTCTTTTCCCATTGTATTTTTGGTCTCTACTTCTTTGAGGACATGTTTGAAGGGGCAGGCTGCAGGCAGTGACTAATGAAGTGTCTCAGATGTCGTTCCATGATGAGACAGCCACTGGTGTGGAAAATACTGTGCTTTTTTGGGACAGGGGGGATTTTGTCTCTGCTATAGGGAACCCACTTTTTTGTTCTTCTTCATTTTAGCCTTCAGCAGAGGAGGAAAATTTACGGGGTTTTAGGCAAGCCAATGGGACCCTTTTTTCTAGAGCTTGAGCAGATTCTCACCACTATGAGGTTCGAGTTAGACTTTGTTTCCAAATTATCCCACGTCTCAGATATTACAGATTTACCTGAACTCGTCTCTCCGTGCATCCCACCACCCTGGCACTGTGCCATCACTTGGTAAAACCTCCCAACCCTGCTGCTGTCACAAGCAATCTGTTGAGCCATGTGATTTGGCCAGAGATGGTCAGGCACCAGGCAATGCGGTGAAGCAATAGCAGTGGTGGCCCTTAGCACGCTGATACGCAGGCAGGTGGCTGTTGCCAGAGCATGGATCAGCTCTTGTGATGTGTCCAATGAGAGCAGCAATTGCCAGGTCTCTAGATTATGCATGTGTGCAATGTAGGATCTCTGGTTGTTTGCGATGCAGCTGTATGGGGCTTTTACTCTTCTAAAGGTTGGTATCGATGGGTAATAGGGACTGTCCATTGGCAGAAATTACTGCAGATGGGACATGGAAGCTGGGGCAGGATGTGGAAAGGAAGCGGAGACAAGAGAAAATAGAATTGGTACAGGGTAATTGCAGGAGGGCAGGGGATGTGTGACATTGGCTTTTATGGGGAGTATACCTCCTTGGTGTGGGTTCAGGGGGGAGCAGGTAGCTGCAAACATTATTGTCCTGTGGAATTATTTGGGCTAAGACTGATCCACTTGGCACTTCGAGGGTGCCACATGGTAGCTGGAGCCCAGCTCTGCTCCAGGGGTTCCCAGCAATGATAGGTCCCTGGCAAGGTGAACCTGAGACCCTGGGAAGTGACCCAAGGTTCAGAACCTAGGCTGCTGTGCCACTGCTCCTGCCAGGGGTGGTGTTGATGGCAGTGCAGAGAACATGTGCAGCAGAACTGGAGCGTGTTGCTGCCCAGCAAATTCTGCCTTTCTGAGTTCTGTTTTTTATTAAGTGCTACTGTGTGGGGTACCTGTGGCCAGTGATGGACTGGGGTCTCCTGTGCTTGGTGTTGCATCCTCAGAAAATAAGCAGTCCAGCATTGCACCAGTGCTTACCTGCACTTTCAGACAGAACTGCCCTTGCAAAAAGGAGCTTCAAGCACTTCAGTGCGCTCTTTGTCCAGGTTTTCCCCAAACTCCTGTGTTTGAGAGTGTCCTGTGAGAGATCCGAATGCTTTTTTGGAAATGATCATTAACAGACTCCTTCAGAGACCCTGAATGTGTGTGTTAATCCTGAACTGGAAACGTAGATAGGAGTGGTGTTGCTGGGTCTTGGCATTTGGTGTCCTTCCAAGCATCAAGTATACCACTGGCCTTCACATCAGAGTTGGTTCCTCTGTGTCTGATTGCAAGAACTTTTCTGCTTGCAAGCTTTTCAGTCTCCTAAGCTAGGCCTCAGTTCTAATTTTGTTTTCAAAGGAAACATGATCAGGTCAGCTTAGCCCTCCAGTGTAGTCTTATAGCTAGTAGCAAACTTACTGGAATCACTTGATCAAAAATAAAGATCAAGTGAAGACTTTCTCCAAAAAGACAAACCCACCTTTGCTTGTCATGCTTACTACCTTGGTACTGCAGCCATGAAATCCTGCAAAGGAGAAGTGCTTAAAAGTATGGGCAAATGTGAAACTAATTAGCTCGGTGTCATTGTCCAAGCTGAATGAAGTCCTGAAAGAAAATAAACATTCACAGTGAAACACAGCACAGATCTAAACAAATTCTTTCAGCTTTAGTAATAATCTGTAGTGCTTCCTTACTAAATGAATGAATGGAGAATTTTTTATTTTAAAGCTGGGGTTGTACTCTGACACCATCACTGCCAAGTCTGTGTGACTCGGCATGGACCTGCTTTTCCAAAGGGCTTTTGCCACAGAGGCTGAGCCTCTCTCTCTCTCTCTCCTGTCAGTGTGTTTCTTTGTGCAAGCAATCATGGTATCTGCATGTGTCAACTAAGCATGCAGCTGCATGCACAGTTTTTTCTGTTGCTTTGGACTCCTGCCTTTTAGACATCGGGCTGTCAGTGATTCTGTTTTTGAAATCTGCTTTGCAAGTAGTATGGTCTCTGAGAGTGCCTTCATTTCCAGAGGTAGCCGGTCAATTGATTTGTCTTCAGATAAAGAATTTTCTGTACTCTGCCCTGAGTGGAGCTTGTTGGCTGCAGGGAGGACTGTAGTTGAAGTTATGTCTGCTGTGAAATTCCTGAGATTCCCATCGCCACCCTCATTTAAACGTCCCCCAGCCCTGCTATAAACAAGTGAGAGACACTCACCCTGCACCCTGGCTGGGAGCCAAGGATATTGGGCGCTCTGGCTGGAGACAGAAGGGGAGCACAGAATATAGCATCAAATCATGAATCGTCTCAGTGAGGACCGACTCCACCATCAACAAAACTACGCAAACCTGGGGTCACTGCCTCTCTTTGAAGTTACACCGTGCAGACAAGCTGGAAAGGCAGCAAAGCACCCCTGGCAAGCAGCTGCCTGTGCTCTGTGCACACAGAGCACCTCCTCGCCATGTCTTGTTGTAGCAAGATACCTGTAGGGCTGTGGATGTAGTGTATGGGCCTCTCAGCTGTTTCTGGCTGCTTTCCTAAGGTGACAAAGCCTATGTAATTGTGCTGTTTACCATGGGGCCATTCTGGCAACTTTTGAACATGCTAGACAGCTTCAACCAGATTTGAAAGAAGAGTAGAAATTTCCAAGATTGTTACATATCTGCAGGTTTTGTGACACTCTACAGGCGGACAGAAGAATCGGGCCCGATTTAGTGCCATGCTGCAGCAGAGATATGGAGGGTGCAGCTGGTATGACCTGTATACAGATGGTGCATGCGTCGGTATGACAGCCAGAACACGCACACATCAGGACTAGCCAGAGCAGGGCTTGGGAAGAGGTATGAAGAGAAAGCCAGGATTAAAGCAGTGCAGGAAAGCCACACAAAGGCAAAGGACACCAATGTGGAAATTAGGACACCAATGTAGAAATCAGCTCACCAGCTCTTTTCTGCTGTTCCAGGATCTTTATCTAGACTGGCTTGTACCTCTTAATGAGTGACGATTTAGATACACCTCTGTAGCTTCAGGCACTGAGTGTGAAGCTCACTTGGTTGCCTGCAACCTGAGCTCCTCTTTAACCAGGTTTGAAGCTTGAAAAAGGTGCCTCCATCCTGAGGGACTTTGTGGGGATTTAGGTGCAGGCTACCAGCTCTTGGCAAGTTTCCAAGGTGGCATAGCTTCTTTTCTTGGGAAGTCATTGCTGCTTGGTCTATGTATGCTGTCCCCTTGACTCAGGTATATGGGACTAGAGGGGTGCTACCTGGCAGGTGAACTTTTCCTTGGGTACTGTCTATGCAGAAGGTTCACAGACCCACAGACTTGCAGGGATTTTTTGGCATAAACAACCTCATATCGAAGCAGGAACCATAGTTTTTTGTCTTCTGGAATATCTTCCACATTACTCTGGAAGGGCTGTAGCTCTGTTGTGTAAGGTGATTTCCTGCTGTACTGATGCCAGTGGATCCTTGTGATTAACTGCACACCCTGGGAGATTCCTCTTTGCCCTGTGCCACACTGCAGCACTTCTCATCTGGGCTGATTTGCTGGGTCATCTGTGTGCTCTGTGACTCTGGGGTCACCTTGTGCAGCCACCCTGCTCTCTGAATTGGGAGCACACGGCCTCTTCTCTGTGTCTCGAGGGTGCAGCCAGCCTCCTTGGGTTGACAGGCCCCCTGCTTCTGCAAGGTTGTACAAGGAAAGCTGAAACTTTCTTGCCAGAGGCTGGGGAGCAAATTCAGTCTCCAGCAGACCTGGAACAATGAACAGCTTGGAGAAGGTGTGCTTCCAGGACATGTGCCAGCACTGAACCAGCACCAAGAAACTGCGGCAGGTTTACAGAAATGCCACAGGCAAAACGAGAGCTCTGGTAATTCACAGGCTCCCCAGGCTTGACAGGCAACCATCCAGCTTCACCTCTTGTATAAGACTGGCCCCTTCTTTTCATGTAGTTACCCTTGTCCCACACCCAATAATATGTGCTTGCCAGCAGTGCTTTTGAGAAGTTAACCAGTCCCAGTGCAGAATCAAGTGGAGACAGGGAATCTACCATGTCCACAGGTTGATCAGCCATGCTCTAAAAACCAGTATTTTCTTTCTAATCATAAATTGCCTGGTTATGGCATCTGGCTGTAGCTCCCATTCTGCCTTTCTTTAGGAGATTAAAGACTTTTTGAGTGCCCCATGTTTACTCCCTGGGCTTACAGCAGGATAAAAGCACTTCTGTTCAAGATGCTAAACAGGCTGAGCTTAATATTGAGCAAACAGTGCAGCTCTTGGCCATAGGAGTCTCTCTTCCCTCTCCATCCCCCAGTGGTCAACACCCTTTTTAAAGCAGGGAAGTAATACTTTTGCCAGTGATGTACACTGGTGTCATGTACCTTTCTTTACCCTTACCCACCATGTCCTCTGAGAGTGTCTACTGTGAGGACTCAGGCTGGATTTTAACCCACGTTCCCAAAGGGAAGTGCATGGAGCCATTTTATATGATGCAGGGTGCATGTTGAATCAGAGAGACACAAACCCAGCAGTAACAGAAAATCTCTTCTGAGTTGTAAGGGTCAAAAGGAATTAATCATTGCAGGGAAATGGGCTCTCTTATCTACACAGAGGGTGGGAGAGAGAGTAAGAGTGTTTTAGAAGGGAGAAAGAAAGGTCCTTACAGTGTCCCTGTCAGAACCAAAATAAATCTCAAGAGAGAGAGAGAGACGGGAAACAATAGCAGCAGAAAGCTGCCAGAGCGATGGCAGAGCAGAGCCTTAGGAGCAGATCTCTTCCTGACTAAAGGCCTGCCAGCTTTGGACCTTTGTGGTTGGTTTGCTTTGGTGAACCCAGTAACCGCTGGCATGTACTTCTCTTTCTCATCCGTGGACTGCTTGCTAAACAGGCCGAGTGGTGATACTGAGGGCAATATCCTAGCAGGAATGTAGCGGAGTCATTGGATCAAACACTGGATTTGAACCAAACCAGGCCTGTTTTGGAGCAACTATAGACTGTCCGGTGAGCTGGAAAAAGCTCTGGGGAACCTTGACCAAGGTTGCTAGAGAGCAAAGTAGCAGAGAGTTTCCATCCAAAAAGGATCCAAGCAACATCTCCTTGCAGTAAACAGAAGAAAGCCTTGCAGTTCTGTGATCTTTAAGCATAAGGGGAGTGGATGAAGCTGCTGGGAGCAGGCTGACAGCCCTGGAGATTTTATACTGACAGAGCACATCTGTAGAGGAGAGCTGCCAGGGTGTCATGCAGACCCACTGGGGGACCATCTCACACTTTGAGCACATGCTGTCTGCATCTCCAGGGGCTCCTCACACCTTCCTGGCCATGACTGCAGGTGGGGAAGCAGGTCAAACCATCGGTATTATTAACAGCAAATCTGACATCTGGGCTGGCCAGTGGAACAGCCCAGGCATTTGCTTTGTTTATTTTTCTTCTGCCTTTGGCGTTTTTGCTCATTACAGAAGAAGGCCTGAGTGCGTTGCTAACATACTGCTCAGAGTAAGCACTAAACAAAACACTATTTTGAGGAAGCCAACTCAGGCATTTTTAAAATAACTGCTGCTTTTGTGTGATTCTTGGACAAATTGAAACTAAAACCTCTTCCCTGACACACTGTTTTTGTCTGGTGTGCTGGTGGGCTGCTCTGTGGTTGCAAATCTCCCAACATACTGATATTCCCTGATTCTGCTCTCACTTGGCCTAACCTGAAGTAATTTCATTAATGTCAGTGGAGACATTTCCTCTTAATGCTGCAGCAGAGCTAGTTTGGATGTGAGCCCCCACCATACCTAGAGGAGAGCTGCAACTCTCCCTTGCTGCAGCTAGCATGATCTGTGCAACAGTAGCGAACTTGCTGGAATGCAGAACATGAGCAGGTAACTGCTGGGGACTATGGAGGGCACCTCTCCTTCCTCTAGCGTGTGGCTTCACCAGGAGCAGGTTTTCTACTGGGGGCTGTTGACTTCCCCAGTACATGCTCCACAGCACAAGAGAACAGACCTTTGCATTAATCATGACCTGTTTAGAGATGTTCTTCAGAGGCATCCGCTCTTCTCCTTTTTCTCTCCACTTCTAAACCCACCCATCAGCATCTTGGTGCCTGGTATCATGAGCTGCTTGCTTTCATGACAATGGAGCTCGGAGTGTTAGACTCTTTGGAGCAATTAGGGTCTATTTTTAGTTGAGCTGTTTTCAAGAGCAGTTGAGTGGGCGTAGGTACAGTATCCGAGCATGATTTCTTGGGGGCTTGTGACAGCTGAGATGCTGAGCAGAGCTCTGGTGAGTCCGGCAGTAGGAGGTTCACTGATCTCTCTGGGGGTGTTGCAGGGAGGGGGCTGGAGTGGGTGTAGCTGGTGATATGTATAAGCAGCCAGAATTTGGTGTTGTAATGTCTGAGACAGTCTGAGTTTGGAAAAGGCCCCGATGATATCACCCTGCTGAACTGTTAACAGCAGAGTGCAGGAAAGGAAATGTTCACAAGTCCTTTCCAAATCTGTAAAGGAGAGGAATTAATGCTCCCTCTTCCCACCCCCACTGCTCTGCTTGGAAATGGCTTTCATTCACCACTAGGCATCAAAATGGTCTGTTCTTTCTCTTGTTTCTTCTTGCTGCTGCCATCCCTCTGCCACATGCAGCAGCGAGCGCTGAGGGCAGAGAGTGCGAGAGCAGTGGCTCTCATCTGCACAAGCTCTCTGCGAGGACACTGAATTCTGCGTACCGTCCTGCAGTTCCACTTAATCCGCTTCCAGAAGACATAAACAAGCAAGGGTGCTTTCAGTATTGCCACAAAGCGTGCAAAAAAAGAGATTAAGTTCAGCAGGACCTCTCCGGTGCTACTCGCCTTTGTGGCTGCTGGCTCTCTGCAGCTCTCCGTGCCCCCTGGCTGCCCTGCATGACTGCCAACCCCCATCTGAACCCCATCCAAGCCCTGCACTGGAGGCCTGCTTGACTGCAAGACCTTGCCTGTTTCTTGTGCTTGTGGCCAGCAGGGCACAGCCCTTCTGCTTAAGAAAAGTCTCTTTTCTGGAGGTGGGGAGCGAGACCATGCAGAGATTACTTAGTTGCTCTCAACTCTGCTTTTTAACGTGATCCACCCACTGTGACAGGATCCTTCTGAGGGTGGGAAGGAGAAGCCTGAAGCCAGAGCCAGTTAATGTGAATTAAGCGAGCTATACCCAGCACGGCACGAGGAGCATGAAGAATGATGTCAACCAGTGACTGCATGAACTAGACAATTATCTTTGTGATTTTTCTCAACCCAAAATGTGGAGAAAGTGTGAGAAATATTTCCCTGTAGAGCTTTGTGCAGCAAGACCTGCAGACTGACGGGGCTGGTGCGTTGCACTGAGGACAAGTGAAAGCAGAGCCTGTTATGCTGCTTTGACAGGGATGCCTTTTTAGCCAGTTGCTCACTGGCAATGCACAGAGTCTTGCTTTCCTCCTTCCCCGGTGCTCAGGAGCATGGGCTGGTCTTCCTTCCACCATCTGTGGTGATGAGATCAGCACGGAGCTCCCACCCTACTGCTCACAAAAAACCCAAAGTTGTGGGCAATGTTAGGTAGGAGCAAGGCAGATAACAACCCTTCCCTATGGCTTTCATAAAACCTCATGTCCTGGAGTCACCCATTCCATCATGGACACTTATCTGCAGACTGGCTGAAAAAGGACTGTGATTATTTGTTTGTGCTTGTGAGCATCAGCTTGGCAGCAAGCGTAGTCCTACCCTTACGGAAACAGAAAGAGAAGCCCAAAGGACAGCAGTGGGAAGCAAGTCAGTCGGGGGTCTGTGTTGTGTTATGACTGTAGGAAAGGTTGGTGTGATTTTCCTCTTGGAGTAGAGGAGTGAGAGTCTTTCTCTGAACAGCTCACCAAATACTGTGTTCTGAATCGGGGATACTGGAACTGTTGACAGACTGGGGAGACAGATTGAGCATAGTGCTAACCCATTTAGCCAAAAGATGACTAATTTAGGAGAAGCATCGTTGTCTCCAAACATCTGTGAGGAGATGGGGATTATGTTAACAAAGGAGAAAATCTAGGAGCATCAGGAAAGTACTTCCTAGAAGTGAACGGTATCTCCCCAGGGAGGGGGTGGGAGTCCCATATCTGGCAAGATGGGAGCAGCAACAAGTAATAACAAGTCTGATTACTTGCCATGCAATGATAACAAATAATGTAAAATGAGTCCTGATAAGGAGCTAGAGTTCTCTGATAACAACCAAATGCACAAATCGGGGGATGAGTAGGGTGGGACTTGGGGGGTTTCTGATACTGGCAGCGTGCACCTGGGAGTTCTGCTGACATCCTTGAGCGATAAAGCCTGTATTTAGACTTTTGTTCACTCAATACTTTGGAGGTATGTTCAATTCCTGGGCCCCTTCTCTGAGGTTTTTCATTTGAAGGAGATGCGTCTGGTACAGCAATGATCAGTTTGTGCTCTATTTTCTGTCGGTGGGATTCCAGAGACCCCTCCAGAGCTTTATTTCACTCCCATGCTGCTTGGAGCGGAAGGATCTCTCAGCAAAGAATGCAGAAAGGCAAATGTATATTTTGAATGAGGGCTGTTGTGTGATATGAGCCAAGAGTTAGAGTGGAGTCTTGCATGGACAGTCACAGCCACAATTAGGTGAGAAGCATCTCTGAGATGTGGCCAAGACCCAAGATCCCCTGGCCAAAGGGAGCCCTGCCTACAAAGCAGGCAGAGGTGTAGAGGAGAGGAGCAACTAGGTCTTTGGGCACAAGGGAGCCTCAGACACCCAAAATACAGGGCAGGCCCCCAGGTCCTCTGCAGCTGGTTTCTTGGAAAGAGATTAGCAACAATCTCCTCATTACACACCACTCAAAAAGATGGAGTTAAGGCAAGGGCTTTTTAGTATTTTGGGACTTTTGGGTTTGGTGAATGATTAGTCCTTGATTTGCTTTGGTAACTCTGGAGCAAGATGGCAGCATTTAGTCTTCTTTGCAAACTTGAGGCCTTGGTCTTGTTTAGCATGGGCTGTAGTGCAAGCCTTGGAGGGTTAAACTGTGAAAGGGGAACCCCTGCGCTTGTGCCCTTGCCCACTTGGTCTGTCAATGGTTATCTCCCAAGTGGTAGTCATAAGAGGGAAAATATGACTGAGAGGGTGCTGGGAGAACTGCACCAGTCCTCTGCATCACCTGTCCCACGAGTGGAGAGGAAATGGATGACTCAGGGCCTGGGAGCACAGCAGGGGCAGCAGGGAGGTGGCATCTGCCTTACAGGGTCCAGGCTGAGAGTGGCTGAATACTATCCATGGAGGGGTCTATTCCCAGTCCCCCAACAAGCTTTGTGAGTGATGAAGGAGAGGAGGTTCCAGCCCAGCCTTACAGCAACCACAGCTCATGGAAATGTTATACCACAGGCCACTTCACCGTGTGAATATGAGACACAGGCAAAGGTGGGGAAGAAAGACAAGAAAAAGGCTGGTGATTGAATTTGCTTTTTATCCTGGAGCAGGTTTGTCGGAGTACAGCCACATCTGCACAAGGAGTCCTCTCGTAGTCTACAGGGAAGCAAACACAAAGGGAAAATAAACTATAGGAATCAAATACTTCAACAGCTACATCAGCAAGACCATTGCCCACAGGTATCTCAAAAGAAGCTGAATTGTTTCAGAGACACTTCCTCTCCCCCAGTCCTGCTGCCTTCACCAAGTAACCAAACTCCCGGTGTGCTCCTGCCAGGAACTTGTTAAACTTCCATGCAGAGCTTAGGGGAGCTAAGCGCAGAGGGAGAACAGGGAGTGTTGGGTTGGATGGGATGGCCAGCCTGGGCAGGGGGAGCACAGCATGCGTACATGGGGATCCATCTGGAAGCTCATGGATGATTCCTGTTCCCCCAGGCTCAACCCAGCACAGCCTGGCCTGGCACGTGTGGGATGTCTTCACACTGTGTGTTGCTTATAGGGACTTCCAAGGATACTTCCAGCTTGCCCTGATATGCAAGCCATACCTCCTCTTCTTCCACAGCCCTTCCTTAGCTAAAGATCGTCTTCCTCTTTTTTGTTCTGCAAAGGGTTCAGTTCCCTGTGTCCTTGAGATTGAAAGGACAGAAGTAAAACCCAATGCCCTTAGGTCCATTTTCTATCATAAGAACCTTCATGGCTCGCCCAGAGCAAGCTCAGTACATGGAAATGGATCATATACTACAAAAACAAGTGCCAAGAAGAGTGGGACAACATGGGACAGAGCCAGCGTGCAATGGCAATGTACCTCCAGTGGAAAATGTGTTCAGCTTTTCTCCCAGGTGTTACAGATGTGTGAAAGGAGCCCCAGCTGGCAGCATGCACACCATGTGCGGTATGAAAGGAACCTCAGAGTGACGTGTAGTAATATCATCTGTCACTTTTGTGTGGCCTGGCTGAGAGATAGCCATCTGTCCCATTCCCACCAGTCTCACCTCTCTTTTGTGACGGGGCTACCTAAACCAAGCAAAAGTGGATAGCCCTGAGATCGCCTGTAGTGAACCGGCTCCCACGGCTGGCTCCTGAGCTGGTGTGACACTGCTCAGAAATGTCTGGCAGCAGGAGGCCAAACTGATCTTGCCACAGGAAGAGGAACCACCATAGCCATCATGACCCTATACACCCTAACCCTTCCTACAACACCAGCCAGCCTATCTTTGCAGACCACAAACGGGGACAAGCACTGGGAGATGGTCATCCCTTCACCCTCCCCAACTCCATTGCTAGAGCCTGGCCTGGTTAGGAGGCCAAGTACTAAAATGTCTAAGGAATGAATGGAGAGTTCTATGAGGACAATGTTGAGAATGATCTGGAGTGTGATTTTCCCTCTATCCCTTCCTAGAGCAGACCTGCCTTGGGCGCCATGAGGGCTGTGGAGAAGTTATCTCTGCAGCTGGGGAGACATCTGCGATTTGGCGAGGATAGGTTCTTTCCACAGAGGCTGCTAATTCTGCATGAGCTAATCTGGGTTTGCTGCTTCTCTGTGCTGTGAGTCACAATGTGCACAGTCCTTTGGTCACTGCGTTGGGCTGCAGGACTTTGCAGTGGCCTTTTGCTCTTCCTAGGGAGGATGACTCTCTTTGAGTTGGCTGCCATGTGCTGTTTGACACTTTCCGTTTATGTGTTTTAAGATCATCATGATCTGCAGCAACAGTAGGTTGTCATCCTAAGATCTTCTCAGCAACAAGCAATACGTTAGCTGGTCAGGAATCTCACAGGTCCAGAATGAAGCCTGTATGAAAAATTTCCCAAAGGAGCCATTGGTAGTTCTTAGGAGTTGAGGACCTCAGAAAGATATAGCCATTAGTGTGGGGTAGCCTGTCTTGTCAAGGTAAAGCTTTACAGAGCTGAGTGGAGGGGCAAAAAATTCTTGGTATAAAAATAAAGCAGAAGCTGATCATTCATTGCAAGGTGAATGAGCGCTGCCTTCCTCATCAGCCTGCCCAGCACCCACGGAAAAGCTGTTGCCATCAGTAAACCCAGCCTCTTGACCGGAGGACTCTCTACCCTACCCTGCACCTACTGGGGCAGCTGAGCCCTGGGACTGTGCAGATTCCCAAGCTGCAAGCACAGGGCTATTGGTACCAGATTAGCTCTTTTTATTTCCTTTCATTTAGTAGAATCCTGCAGAGCTGGGCAGCTGCCAGTCAGTCTGTCAAGACGCGAACTATTTTGGGAATTTTTATGATGGAACAATATTTTTTTGGTAAACAAACGGAAAGCTGTTAAAAAGGGACCTTCACCTCACAGCTCCCGGTTCAGCTCCCTCACTGCTGTGATGCCACAGTGACTGTACTGTCCACTCTGCAGAGCTCCCTTCATGGCTCCAGCAGGGGCAAAACAAATAACAGCTTTTTTTTTTTTCCCCTTTTCATGAACTCCTCAACAATAACAACAAGAAAAAAAGCCCCCCAAAGAAAAAAAAAGAGAAGAAAAAGCATGATTTTGGTTTAAGCAGCAGAAGCATTTTCTTGGTGGATTTAACCCTTCACACACCAGAGGGCAAGCTGTATATTGGCTCTGCATGTCGTGTTATCTGACCGGGCAGCACCTAGCCACGTCCCAGACTGGATTTCCTCAGGACTGCTGGAACACTGATCCATCCAGCAGTGACATAGGGCTGACTGTGCACAAAGGAAGACTTCCCTTTTTGCAGTGTCTGTTCATAGGAAGCCCTGATGGAGTCATAAAGTGCACAGAGGAAGATGTTTGTACAGAAGAATTGAGAAGGAAAAGGAAGGGCAAAAACTTTTCCCACTCTAAAATGGAGGTGCTGCATTTCTCAAGGGAAAAACCCATCAGGGGCCAGTGAATACTTCTTGCTGCCATGGGCTAAAATTTGTTTCACGATTCCTATGTATTGGTGGTGGTGGTGGTGAATCCAGTTTCACAGGTATCTGTTCCAGCCTTTGGGGGAACTGATTGATGGCAATCAATTGAAATGAGCCAAGACATTTGTCCACCCCACACACGCTTCATTCACGTCATGAAGGCACTTTCTGGTACTCCTTGGTTCCTGGAAGGTTCAGTCCAGCTTGTACAACAATGTTGGCTCACACAGGCCCTGCTGGCAACCTGTTAACTCCAGAGCATGCAGATCGCTGAAGTGTCTCGAGGGATAGGGTCTGCTTCTCTCCACTGCCCCTTGTTCCACTGTCAAACTCATCAAGGAGCTGTAGTTTGCTCCACCGAAAACTCGCACAATAGGATCTTTTGCTTACCCCACCCTGATTTTGCCTTGGGATCTCTCCTGTAACTCAGTAACCATTCTCACTCTGAGACTCTGCTACTAATGACTTTTTCAGAGGAGCTTTCAGTAAAGTTGCCTGTGAGCAACAGCACTATCTCCCTGGCCAGTTGTCTCCCCTTCTCTGTGGGCACTCACACTCACTTTCCTCTCTCGCCCTCCAGCTTCTCAGGTTTCTTCTGTTTGCTTTTGCAGCCTCAGCAGGTCAGCTCTGGCACTCCTGCCCTTTACCCTTCTCCATTTCACTCTGACACTTCCTGGGATTCTTCCCATGTCCATTCGTGCTTGTGACCCTCTTCTCACCTACAGGTCTTCAGCAGCCTTCCAGGGCAGCTTCCCCACTGTGCTGTTCCTTCGCTTCCTGCCTTCTGTACAGAGTGGCTTTCCTTGGCTCTGTGGTCTGCTCTGTGCCATGTAGGAGCACCTGGCCCCACCATGGGAGTGCCTGTGCTGTACGTTAGGGTTGAGTCTCTCAGGAGTGCTGGGAGGACACTGAGTGTCTCAGGAACTGCAGCAGTGGTGCTGTGGGAGAAATGCACAGCGGTTCGCAAGCTCCGTAGCATTTAAGGCATCCCCTTCTGCAACTGAATGTACCAAGACCAATTTACTTAGGTCCTTTGGATCCCAAGTCTGCATTTTAAACATCGCCTAAGCTGTCAAAATCCCTGCAGCTCCTGTCTCCTGTGATTACAGCTTCTGCGATCTGTTATTGGAGTCCCCCTCCTACTCTTGTCTTCTTGGTTTGGCTTCCTTCTCTTTACCCACTAACTTCCCCTCTCTTCATTGCACCCCACATTTTATCGCCAAGAACTGAACTTATGTGTGCTTAGGTGGTCCATCTGCCTCACAGAGAACATACTCCAACCCCAGTAAATAATGCAGCTCTCTTCCTTTTTATCTTTTTCTCCTGAACTGGTTGTGCTCTTCTTGCAGGGTGTTACCTCTTTAGCACTCAGTGGTTTAACCGAATCAGTGTCGCTTATGCCTATCACTCCTTTTCCTCCTGCTCAGCCTCATTCCTTCTCTAAAGAAGGCTTCTCTTTCTGCTGCAGTTTTATTTCTCCAGCTTTTATCCACCTCAGTCTCCGCCAGGTCCAGCTGCACTTTGTTTTCTACAGAAACTCAGGAGTTATGATCCAGAAGAATCACCACACTGAAGGTGGAACAGTCTGACAGCTCTGCTTATGCTTACCTTATCCCTCTCTGGGCCTTAGCCTATACTTGTCCATTTCTGTCTTCTTCATGTCAGGCTGTCAGAGCCATCTTTATGATCCCCAGCTTGGGTTTGAGCATTTGTCACATGGAGATGCAGAAGAGTACATGGGTGTTGTCCCAGCGACTTCTCTGCCATGACTTGGCCACAACAGCTTGTAGTTATAGGCACTAGGCACCAAAAGGACCCTTTGCATCTATGTTTTTTTACAGCCGCTCCTTCAGTCAAGTTGTAGATAAATACACCCACAAGGCGGGAAGGCAACCTAGCCCCTCTGTGGCTGTGACAACACCCAGCTGCACTACAGGGAAAAGGTGCCTTGTACTTAGGAGGAGCAGGGAAGAGGTCTTAAATGGTGGCACTGACAAAACCAGTGCCCTGGACAAGAGCTAAGGTTCCTGCCTCATCTTCGTTTGGTCTGCCTGTGCCTCCGCAAAGGACATTCTTTCTCTCAGCTTCCAACCTGCAGGCATCTCCTGGTCCTCTGCTGTTTATGATACTGCAATTTGTTGCCTTGGAAATAAGTGCTGTTTTATCCCAAACAGAGCCTACAGTTTCACAGTGCAATCAAGTGAGAGGAGCAGATGGCTTCCCCCATCTCTTCAGTTGTATTTCCCGTTATCCTCATCCACAGTTGGATCACAGGAATCTATGATTCAGTGCAAGTGTCTGTGGCCCGACTGTATCTACCCATGTAAGCTGGGGAGCCATGTTTCTGCTGGGATATGACATGCCTTTGTATCTAGCATCACCATTTTGGCTTCTTGCAAATGGAATTTGACCAAAAGCCTAAAATAAACAACTTCTTTCTGACTTCAGTGGTGTCTGTGAGTGATGGGCAGAAGGAGGGTTCAACACCTGCAGTTTCTGTTTCCCAGGGCTTTAGAGTATTTCTCCTTAAGCTTTCAGCCCTCTGCAAAGACATCTTACTGTTTTATATGTTGAACTTTGGACAATATATGCCTTGTGCTCTCTGCAGACACTGATATTCTCCTTTCCTGTGACTCTCCTGGGCTGAAGCTCAGCAGCAGTTTGGCAGCAGCTGTGCTAGGTAGGACTCAGGGAAGTGGGTGGGGGCTAGTTTTTCATGCAAGTGTCTTTTCCTGGAAGCAGTTTTCAGAAGAGCTGTTGGTACAGGAACACAGTGGGGTGATGGCTCTAATGTGCTCTTGGGTAATCAAAGAGGTGTGGGAACTCTACAGGGCTGAGGAACTTTTGGGATCTGGGGGAATCAGTACTTCCAAGCCTGAGATTAATTGCTCTGCAAACAATTCTGCTTTCATTCCTCAATGTTATTGTTTGTAATTCAATCTTATTTGTTTGAATTCTGCTCTGAAGCTTATGTCCTACCCAGAACTTTGCTGCTCGTGTGCTGTCTTTCATTGCTAGAGCAAATAGGAATGAGTAAATTTAGGCTGGAGTTAACATCCTATTTCCTCCTTTCATAGCAGTAGGATCCTTGAGCAGCTTTTTAGTGGGAACAGGAAGAGCAAAGCCCTGATTGGTTTCAAGACTGAGCCTGCTTAGTTTATGAAGAGGATTATGTAAGCGATGCTGCTAGAGCTTGTGGCTGGATTTAGTGATCCAGTATCTCTTTCAGTTCTACCTTTCTGGAAGCCAGCTATGTTTAAATTTATTTTTATTTGATGAAGGGAAAATTACCCTCAAGGTTCAAATGTTCTGAATTAAAAATGGAAAATGGAGCAGAGACAATTGAAAACTTTGCTTCTTGGTTATTCTTGCCTAGCAGCAGGTAGGCTGCACAGCCAGGGTAAGTGAGGAGGTTGGCTTGTGGAAAGAAACAAAATTCCTGTAGTTCAGTGTGGAGATGTGGCATGGGGAGGGCAAGGCAGAGCCCTGGGGAGGGTGGTCACAAGTGAAGGGGCAAGGAAGGAGGGCCAAGTGCAGCACTGGGGTAAGGGGAGCAGGCCCATGAGATACAGGAGAAGGATAAAGGAAAAGAGTTGTCTTTCTTGCACATAACGTATCTGGCTCTTTTGCTTATCACTGAATTTATCCTTTCTGCAATGAGTAACTGTCTAAGGCTTCTTGTGCTGCACCATTAATCTGTGGCTTTCCATTAACAGGCAGGTGCTTGTACCCAGGGGACCACCATGCTGACTGCCAGAGATTCCTGGCACCAGGTACTATGGAGTTAAGCAGCCAGGCTGGAGTGTGCAAACAAATAGTGAGACCTGTAGTAACAGCCCTGCTTTGTGTTAGTGGGAAGCACAGGCTCCAACTTCTTCCGATTTCTCACCTGTCCAGACTGGTAAAGAGAGAAAATGCCTCTTGGAGTTGCAGAGAAAACCACACCTATTTACAGTGGATTCCCCAGGGCCCTCCTGTGGGGTATTAACCCTTCAGCCCCAGGCCCACAGTCTCTCTTTGGCATGAAGAATTCCTCACCGTCCTTGGGGAAATGAGCTCTTCTCCTTCTGCTGCAGGGATTTCTCCTCTTTATGGCCCAGGGCATTGGCCCATCCACTCCCTAGAGCAAATCACTGCTTGCTCCTTCACCTATACAGTTATCTTGTCCTTTGCATAACTGCACTTGAGCTCTTTCAGTGGGAGCTGGGCTTCCTGATATAGCTCTTTCCCACAAAGCAGAACTTGCTCTACTATGTTTGCGTTGGACCTCTGATTGTGTCTCTGTGTTTGTCTCAGACCCCATCAAGTTTCCCTAAGATACTAGGTCATCCTTCCCTCTTGAAATATCCTTGATCTCTTCGGACTTCTTCCTGGTCTCACTGTTTACTTTCCTTCTTTTCCCTGGTTTCTGAGTTTTCTCGGAAGGAATCCCGTGCTCTGGCCTCCTCAGGCTGGAGTGTTGTGTTGTTGTTTTTCCTTTCGTCGCTATGGGCAGGGATTTTGAATACTGAGCCAAGGAGAGGGAGGGAAGAAGGGAGGCAGTGAAAGCAGAGAGTACAAGGGGAGGGATGAAGAAAGTCGGGAAAGTGAGAAAGCACAGCATGTAGGGGAGCGGGGTAAGGAAGAGACAGTGGAGGAATGAAATGGGGAAGGAGGATAGAGGGCATTGTGGAGAGAAATAATTTTGGATAAATATCAAGGAGAGCTTTTTCATTGGCTTTTTTATTGATAACACTATTGCAGCAGACAACAATATCCAAAGGAAGGCAAGGACCTCCCCCTCCCCATCTGCCTAGGATACAAGGCACGAGAGGTTATTCAAGGCAAAGAGATCCTTTAGAAAATGAACATCCAAGCCTAGAGCAGCCAGTAGGAGCACAGGCTGCAGCAGGGAAAATGTTAGATTGGACTCTGGCAAGTAAGGAGAGAATGTGAAGTACAAAGACACAGAAAAAATTACAGGACCTTCTTTTGGACTGTTGGAAGTAGGAAGCCTGGGAGAGGGCTGACAGGTTTTCTGGGATCGGGGAAGAAAGCAGAGCATCTAAGGAAGCTTAGGGCACTGCAAGGAAGCCAAGTAATTCCTATACCAGAAAGAAAAAAAGATGAACCCTCCTAATAGTGCAGCTCAGCTGCTACAGATGAGGCACCCTCAGGCAGTGAGTACTTCTAAAAGCAAAAGCTGGTGTCTTAGAAAACAACTGTCCCCAGGACTGGGCACAGCACCTGAGGAGGAGAGTGATAGAAACCAGCAGCTATGTGCAGAAGTAGGGGAGGGCAGAAAGAGACAAGGAATTGCAGACATGGGTGTCATTTTGATCCCAGGTAAATTGCTGCGATGCTCATTAAGGATCTGCAGATCCCCTCCACACACCCACCTGATCTGCTACATTGCAGCGAGAAATCTGCAGCTCACTTTCCTCTGCAAAGGACGATCGTACTCCAGGAGGTGCTACAAGTTATGAGGTATTTCCTTCTGTAGGAAATAACAGCAGGGCATGGACTTTCAAAAAGCCAGGGGCATCATGTCTTTCACATGATCTTTTCGACAAGGCTAAGTAGCCATCAGGTGATGTGTGCCGGCACTGCTGAAATACTGCAAAGAAGTGAAAACCCAAGGCCCTGAAGCTCAGAGCAGTTTGTCTCTGGAAGCCATGCAGGGGTGGCTTTATAGGAAGATGGAAACTAATCCAGGGATTATTGTAACACCACTGAGTAAGTCTAGGATAGACATTCAGCTGGAATACTCTGGGTGTTTATCATCACCCTTGCTGGGGAAAGTAGAGGAGATACAGGCAGATAAAGAGAGTTGCTAAAAAGACGAAGCCCCTTCCACATGAACAGGGATTGCAAGGAGCACGTCTGTTTACAGAGAAGAGAAACAGGGAAGGGATATTAATTGGATAAGACTAATTTTTTAGGAAAGATGGTATATTTCAAAGTCCAAGCCAATGCCTGAAAGAAATTCTTCTCTGGAGAGGTTATTCCACAACTGTCCAACATAAAGATTATTTAACTTAAGGATCCATCACTGTCAGAGACAAGCTTTTGCACAGCATTTGCCAGCCCCAGTATCTAATGTGTCCTGGTTTTATAAACAGTCATCCTGGAGATCAATCAGCCCGTCAGTCTGTGTTCATTGGGATGCTGTTGGCAGTGACTGCTCTGGCCTCAGCACTGCCACTATCCCAGACCCGGCTGCTTTCTCCCACTGACTCAAGGGCAATTTACCATCTACCACCCCTACTGCTTGTGTGATTTATCTCTTCATTCCCCAGCCCAATTCTGCAGAATGACTGGAAGTAATGTTTTAAAGAAAAATAAGGCAGGGTTGCATAAAGGGAACAGCTAAATCAGAATAGAGTTGTGGCTGGTGAAGATGGTGTGGTGTGCAACCAGAGGTGGCCAAAGGCCAAAGTCTTGACTTGCATCACTGCCACTATCCCCTGCAGGTTGAAGCTCTTCCTTCCTCCAGATAGGTACTGTACTCTTGACTTACAGGAGTTTGAATGTGTAAATCCTAGATTTCATCCTCCAGTGGTTGGTTTTCAGTATTGACCGTCAGGATTGCAGATAATCCTAATACTGAAGGCAAAGATCAGGAAAAAGGGAGACAGATTCATGAGGCTTTGGGTGCTTTAGATGGATGGGTGACAGATGAAAAGCATTGTTTCATGTAGCAAGTGTTAGATGGCAAGTGTGGGAGCACGTAGCTGGTCTGAGGAATTCTAGTTAAGCAAAGCCACAGCTCTCTGAGCTTCAGTGAGTGGGAGTGGAATCATTAACCCTGTCAGCCTGCATAGAGAGACAGTGCTGGAGGGAATTTTACATGTAGGAGGTCAATGTAGCTTTATGTCTGCCAGGCACGTCCCACATGCATGTTGTGCTAGTCTGCCCTGAAGAGGTTACAGAGAGGAGGTGAATTGGAGTGGCTAACATCCTAGATTAGACCTAGGATATTAATTAATATCAAGCACATAAAACTGTTCTTGGACATGCAACGAAGATATTTAGGTCTAGTGTATTGCTGGCTTTCTTGGCCAAGAATGTCCCAAGGAGGTTACTGTGAGCTCATCTCCCCTGATGGTGGCATTAGGAGGGTGGGGGGGGCCAGCAAAGGACTATTATTGCCAGCATCTTAAACATGTTTTCAGTGCTCTTGGAGGACACAGCACATTAAATGTTGGGGACCCTTAGTAGCCTTGTCTGTGCTACGGCTCTCATTGCTGCACCATAGACTGGGATGTAACATCAAGAGCGATGCTAAGAAACATGGCAAGATGGACCAGTACTGATTCTGCCTCCCCTGCCCACCTTCAGAGGACACAGGCCTGCTCATCCACTCCTGCTGTGAGAGGGCCCCCAGACAATCCAGAAGAGAGGGAGGAGAAGGACAGGGATGGATGCAGTGCCATCACATGGCATCCTGTCCTAGGCCTGAATCCAGCCGATGAGCCACACAATTTATCCATATGGAGAAGGCAGGAAAATGCATGCTGGCAGGCAAAAAGCAAAGGCTTTCCCCAAGGACCAAGAACAACTCCTCTGCAATCAAACTCCTGTGCTGGTGCAGCTCTGTTTTGCTCTAGAGTTCGCTCTGTTCCTGCTAACTTTCTAGCCCCGTGTTGTGTTGCAGGGACTGTGTTTCCACATCCATGAGCCTTAACCTTCCACACACTTTATTTTGGACAAAAATATGCAAATCATCCCTTTTGTCTGAGGAGAAAACCATCTTCCGAGTGGTGAGATACCAACAACTTTTTATATTCTGTACAGTGGAACTTTTGGGGTTTTTCTCAGCCACTCCTGTCTCCATTGCAGATGCTGCCATTCCCACTTGGTTAGTTTGTCTTTGTCAGCACATGTTTCCACAGCAGTGGCAAGACTGACCGGCCCTGGTAGGGCCAGCCGTGTTTACCCGACCACTCCGCATCCTTCGTCAAGCAGTCTGTTGTTGGTGACTTTTCTGTTCACTTTTACCCACTGAAGCCACAAATTCTCAATGAATTCATATGCCTTTTCTGTCCCAAATTAAACTATCTGAAAAGTAAACATGTTTCATGTTTACATGAGGCAAAATCTAGCTTGGGAAAAGAACAGTTCAAGCACAGGCGGCTGCAAGAACAAGGAAAATTCCCCTGTGAGACAAGAGTTCCCAACTCAAGAAAGAATGATGCAAGTTTGTCCCTTTAAGCATGTGCGTAAGCACTGTCCGGAACAAGGATGATTCCCTAGAACTAGCTCTTCAACAGTTAAGTTAAACAAGTCCCAGTTAGGACTAGCTTCGATTATCATAATAATGGAGGCGCAGCAGCTCCCAGGACCTGCAGACGGGAAGCAGGGAAGGCAAGACACTGTAGGCTGAAGGGCAGGATTCAGCTATACCCTCTCCTCCCTGCTTCCCTTCTTCAGAAGAGTCTTGGGTATACGGCTTTGAAATCAGTGCGCTGCAAGCGTGCTGTGAGTGCTAGGCATCCCCAGACTGGTAGGTGTGGGTCCTTGCTCCCACCCTGTGGAGGCTCGCTGAGGGGGAAGAGCATACATGAAGAGGTCAGTACTCAAGGCTGGGGCTGTAGATGCCTGTGTTGCAATGAGATCTCCCAGCTCTGCCCACATGAGAAAGGGAAATGAAAAAAGGAAAAACAGTGGAAGATTGAGCAGGGAGAGCTCTCTTCCAGCCCTCAGCAGAGAAGGGGAAACGGCACTTTCCTACCTTCCCCAGGGCAGGGCAGGGCTGCAGGAAGAACCACGTGCTGGACTGGACCTTGCTCAGCCAGGTCACCAGCCTTCTCTGAAACCCCCCTTCTCCCTTCCGTCAGGATGCCACAGGGAGCTGTCATGCCCTGAAGGCAACTTGTGTGAGTTACTAGAGAGACAGATTGTTTATCAATCACACTGGGATACCTCCAGCTTAAGGTACTAGAAAAGTCTGTCCTGTCTGATACTGGAAGGTGAAGAAAGACATATGGGAAAAATACGTTTCAGCTCACACTTCTCCCTTCCCCCCAGGATGATAAAGAAATATTGGAGTTGTATGCAAAGGTGTAGAGAAAATATACTGTCTCTCTGAAAGCAAAAAGATGACAACAGCATGAGGAGAGTAGGAATGAGGATACTTACGCAGCATCCTGCTGAGCCAGGCTATTACCTATTTCTGTAGGACAACTTGGGCAAAGTGCATCCTATATCGAATGCAGCATTTCTGGTCCCCTGGTCCTGCTCAGTCCAAGTTCCCCAGCTGAGTGATTTTTCTCTTGCTGAGGCACAGATGAAGAGGACAAGGCTGGAAGTGCTAGCAGTGGGACCTTGTGGCTGATGAACAGCATGAATCACCAGTGGTGAGAAGAAATTAAATTGGTGAATGCTAAAAAGGAGCAATGACTGACAAGTCAGGAGAAGGAAAACCAAGTAGGGTGGATGGTGCCTCTCTGTACAGCTTGGTGAGTGGGGAGCATAGGTCAAAGATACGGCAATGTTGCTCAGCTCCATGACAGACTCCTCTTGTCTGTAATGACCTGCCTCTCAGGGCCCACATGCAAGAGGTCTCAGAGGAATTTGTTGGTCGTAAGTCCTTGCTGTGGTTGTATGTCCTTGCTGTGATTCATCCTGTTTGGGGGATACATCTCATCTCTTTCGTTCCTCATGTGCTTTGGGCATAGGCTCAGGCAAAGGGAGCTGAGTAGTGCTGGTCATCCTAGTGCTTTTGCTAACCGCTGTAGTATTTTTTCCTTCCAAAGAAAAAGAAGTGTTTCTGTCCTGAAATGCTTTAGGAGCAACGGCCTTGATGCATCCAGTACTTGTGGCAGGTCCAGTGTGGACCTGTAGCTGGGCAGAGCTTTGCTTCCCAGAACAGTTTGGCAGATGCAGGTGGGAAGAGGCCAATGTTAAAGAGGAAGAGGAAGGCAAGAATTCAAATCCATGCAAATAAGTTATTAGGAAGGCCCCAGTTCACCACCTGCTCCCCCATTTCCATCTGACATAATAGTCCTAGAGCATGGAGCACTGTGACTGTGCCCATGCCTCAAGCAATGTCCCTGCTGGGATGTTCCAATAATGATAAGGGAAGAAAACCAAAGCAGCTGGGCAGGGGAGCCTTGAACCCCCTCGAACCTCTCTGCTTCCTTCTGGCTCCTCTCCGTCCCAGTCAAAGGACTGGCAGAGCTGGGGCTGACAGCCCTTGGCCCATGGACGGGGCAGGCAGCATCATGTGCTGTGTGAGAAGTCCAGGCTGGAGTGGGATGGCATGAGAAGGAGCTCGCTTCCCACAGGGCAGTGGGGTTGTCCTGCAGCCCTCCTTGCCCGTGCCAACCCCCCCGGGCCAAGTGGGGTTTGATGCTGGGGAGCCTTGGCCACTCTCCCTGGTCCTTTGCCTCCTTGTTCCCAGTCGCAGGAGTGAGGAGCAGGGACTTCTCACAGATCCTGCTCCTGTGGGCTGGTCCGGGCAGGGCTGCGGCCGCACCGGGCCGGGCGTCCGGGGCTGCCCGGGACCGGCTCCTAGCGTGCGCGGCGGGGCGCGGAGCGGAGCGGAGGCGGCGGGGGAGCGTAAATAGCAAATAGGAGCGCTGCTGAGGTCGGGGGATGCGAGGTGCTGGGAGGCTGTGGTGCGAAGGGGCCAGGGTGTGCCGGGGCTGCCGGCTGCCAGGGCACGGGGGTGCCAAGAGATGGCGAGCGCGAAGTGCCGGGGTGCAGGATGCGGGGATGCCGGGGTGTGGTGTGCGGGATGCCGGACAGTGGGATGCAAGGTGCCGGGGGGCGGGATGTCGGGGTGCCGGTGCCCCGGCTGGTCCCACCCCTACGCGGCGCTCCCCGCCCCTCGGCCCCTCTCCCCCGCCCTCCCTGACGTGTGGCGCTGGCAGCCCGGCCGGTTCCGCATTCCCGACCCCTCCCCGCAGCCCGGGGCCGCTATATAACCGGGGCTGATGCAACCCACCCCGCCGCCCGCCACAGCCTGCGGGAGGCGCGTACCGGGGCGGCGGGGGGCCGAGGCGGCGGGGGGCCGAGGCGCCCCGGCGGCGGCCGGCATCGACATCGGCACCCGGCGGGGGTCGGGGCAGCGCCGTGCAGCCGGGCGACGGAGGCGGCGGGGCTGAGCCTGCAGCCCGCGCCCGGCCCCT